>CM029367.1:5326222-5351222 GCA_017165825.1 Hepsetus odoe
CCCAAGAGAGTTTCAGCTCCAATTTCTAACCAGAAATCTCCCAAATTATTATTTTGATCAGAAGACCCTTTGATGAAAATCAGGAAAACGTTAGATGTTTATGAGAAGAGAACCCTTGCAGGAGACAGGGACTATTTCAACGAGATGTCTCCAAACCTTGCAAACTGCCTAAAACAGCAAAGCTGAACAGCAAATCTGACTTTGTGTCTGATATTCTAACAGGGACCCCCAGGGCCCAGAGGAACCAATGGTCTTCAAGGACCTCCAGGCCCACCAGGACCCCCAGGCCCAGCAGTAAGAACGTTTACCAGTTTTTAAGCGTGTTTCACACCCAGTCACACTCTGAAGGATAAATATTTAAGGGACTCTCTCAGGATGTTCAGATATGTGGTTGATCAGCCAAGAAACATTCAATGGTTTGGTTAGTTTTTCACTGGAGAAGCTCATGCGCCACCTGTCAGCACCATGCAAACGGGATGATGTTCATCCATCAGGGCTGGTTTTTCGTCCGTGTTAACAGACAACTAAACAAAACAAAACAAAACAACTAAACCTAAACCACTAAACCAGACGGCCAGTTACAGCATATAAACCAGGTTTAGTTGTGTTATATAATGTGATGTGTGTGTGTGTGTGTGTGTGTGTAACTGTGCTGTGTTTGTAGGGACCTGCTGGTGTTGGGAATCCTGAAGGAAGTGGGGAATCTGTGAGTCCTTTCACTTTAAACCTCTTTCTGTTTATCAGCTCATCCACTCATCTTTCACTTCACATCACAGACCAGCACTGTGGCAGCGGTGGCCTAGTGATGAGGGAGTTGACCCGGATCGAAAGATTGTGGGTTCAATTCCCTCACCAGTAGGCTGCCCTGAAGTATCCTTGAGCGAGGTACCGTCCCCATCACTGCTCCCCGGGTGCTTTCAGTAGCTTCCCCCTGCTGCACGGTGTGTGTATGGGTGAAACGCAGAGGTTGAATTTCGCTGTGTTGTGCTGTGCTGTGTTTCACAATGACAAGACTAGTCACTTTCACTTTCAAAATACAGTTTGAGCAGCTAAACCACTAAACTAGGTTAAAACTGACCAGTTAACATCATGTCAGGGGAGGTTGTGGGTTACACTGACTGTCCCGTTCTTAATCAGGCATTTGGGTCCTAAAATTAGGATTTCCTGTGAGGTTGGTCATGTTGTTCAATAGTGGACGGTTTCAGCCTCGGTCACTGATCGAACTGCTGTGATAGTAATAATGATAAGAGCAAAAGTAATCGTTTATAAAGAGCCTTTATATAAAAGCAGAAGAGGATGAACATGATGAGGATGGACAGGATTAGAAATGAGTATATTAGAGGGACAGTTCAGATTGGACATTTGGAGACAAAGTTTGAGAAGCAAGGTCGTGTTGGTTTGGACATGTCCAGAGGAGAGACGAGGATTATATCAGGAGGAGGAGATGGAGGAAGATGCAGAAGACAGGAAGAAATGAAGATGGTTGATCATCCTCAAACAGAAGCAGCCGACAGAAGAAGGAGAAGGTGATAGTTGGGAAAGAGGAGAAGAGGAAGACCAAAGAGGGGGTTTATGGATGTGGTGAGAGAGGACATGCAGGTGTGAAAGAGGAAGATGCAGAGGACGGGAAGAAATGGAAATGGATGATCCGTTGTGGGGACCCCTGAACGGAAGCAGCCGAAAGAAGAAAGAGAAGAAGAAGAGATTACAAACAAAGTGTAGGAGAGAATCAAGACGAGGGAAAGAGGCCGAGCAGTTTCAATCAAACCACAGGTTTTCAGGACCGTGTTCCTGAGGAATAACCACAAATTAGTCGAAATTAGTCGAAAACACCCGCTGTGTAAGACTGCCATGGGCCAATAAAATGAATGATAAATGAACCAAAGTACTGGAACAATCCAAAAATTACTTTTTTATTTTTTGAGATTTTTAGAGATTTATTCCAACATGCAGATTTTTATTTTTAAATAGAAAAAAAACAACAACAACAAGAAAAGTAGCATTTTTGCAGGAGGGCCAAGCTGAGGAGATACAAAAATAATATTATATTATATTATGTTATATTATATTGTGCTATATTATATTATATTATACTATTTTATATTTTAATATACTAAATTATATTATATTAAATTATAATATATTGGGTTATATTATATTATATTATATTATATTATATTATATTATATTGTATTATATTATATTATCAAATATTACATTATTATATTATATTATATTATATTATATTATGTTATATTATATTATATTATATTATATTATCAAATATTACATTATTATATTATATTATCAAATATTACATTATTATATTATATGTTAATCCTAGCTCAGATAAAGTAAAAAATAAGATTAAAGCCTAAAGGATAAGTGAAAGAGCTGTATATTAGTTGTGTGTTCAACCAAACACCTGAATCATACTCAGTGAAATGATCAGGCTCAAGTAAACTCTTGTTCAGTAAACAGTAAATGTGTGGCCTTGTTCTGTTTCAGTCAAGATTAAAAAATAAAACAGTTATTTGGGATATTTGGACACTGTTCATTCAAAATATGAAAGTTTTAGAGCACAGATGATGGAACCAATTAGCTTCCACTCCATGCTATTATGGCTTTAAATGTCTTTGTGTCCAGATGTTCTGTTGTGAGTTATGAGAGTATGAAGAGGCATCTGGAGAGCGCCACTCCATTATTTTACACAACAAAGGAGGCCATTTAACATCCTGTTTGCTGGAGTTTGGGCTCATTGTGATGAGTGCTCGCTTCATACGTGTGCTGTGAACTCTTGGAAGTCTTGAGAGACTCGTAATAAAAATATATAATTACTAACTTAATTACATTGCAATTGCAGAAATTAATAATGTGAACAATTATATAACTACATCATGCTACAGCCGTATTTCCTACACACACACACACACACACACACACACACACACACACACACACACAGATTTGTGAGATAAGAGAGATGTTAAAAGAAAGGGTGAAGTGAGGGTGTGACTCATGTGTTATATTACACTTCTCACTGCTTAATGCAAACCTGTACTTTATTCAAGCACATTTACAGAGAGAGGCTGGACAAGAGAAAGAGGGAGAGAGAGAGAGAGGGGAAAAGAAAGTGTGTGAGAGAGAGAGAGGGAACAAGAAATAATAGAGAGAGGGAAAAGATAAATAACAGGACAGAGAGAGAGGGAGAGAGATAAAGACAGAGAGAGAAACTGAGATGAAAGGGAAAAGAGAGGGAGAAGAAAGGCAGAAGCAGAGAGAGAGACAGACAGAGACAGACAGATAGATAGATAGATAGATAGATAGATAGATAGATAGATAGATAGATAGATAGATAGATAGATAGAGACAGGGAGGGACAGAAAGAGAAAGAGGGAGAAAGAGGGGCAGCGGTGGCCTAGTGGTTAGGGAGTTGGCCCCGCATCGGAAGATTGTGGGTTCGATTCCCACCCCAGTGGGTTGCCCTGAGGTACCCTTGAGCAAGGTACCGTCCCCATCACTGCTCCCCGGGCGCTTTCAATAGCTGCCCACTGCTGCACGGGTTTGAGTGTGCATGGGTAAAATGCAGAGGTCCAATTTCGTTGTGGTTCATGTGTGCTGTGCCGTGACCTCGCAATGACAAGGGTAGTCACTTTCACTTCACTTTCACTTTCACTTTAAAAAAAAGAAAGGCACACAGAGGGAGAAAGAGAGAAAGAGAGAGAGAGAGAGGCAGAGAGAGACAGATAGATAGATAGACAGATAGACAGATAGATAGAGAGAGAGACAGAGAGAGACAGAGAGAGAGACAGACAGAGAGAGAGAGAGAGACAGACAGAGAGAGAGAGAGACAGAGAGAGAGGAGAGAGACAGAGAGAGGGAGAGAGAGAAAGAGATGGAGAAAGACACAAAGAGACAAAAAAAAGGGAGGGACAGAAAAAGTCAGAGGGAGAAAGAAATGGAGAGAAACTTAAGCATAGACAAGCAGCTCTGCTAGCAAATTAAGATCATGGATGGAGTAGTTCCTGACAACATGAACCAATTCTCTGGCAAAAAGAAGCGAAGAATTCTCATGAGCAGGAAGGATGTACTGACATCAGCCTAAGTGTGCCGTGTGTGTGTGTGTGTGTGTGTGTGTGTGTGTGTGGACGTCAACACACACAACTGCTGGTTCTGATAGCTTTCCAGCTCTATTGTATTACATTAGTCCTAAATACAGCTTGTGGGAACAGAATTAAAGAGGTTCTACATTCTGGTTGGAACATTTTGTTGGAGTTGGGATGCAAGATCGGAAACTAATCTGAGCGAACTGATTGATTTTTCTTATTTCATTAACTCTGAGTGCGGAGAAACAGAGAGAAAGGGCGGACCTTATTTGTAGTCCCAGGACGATAAGGGTTCCGGTTACTGAAATAAGCAGCTCAGAGGTTCAGGAGAAGAAATAGAGCCTGAAAGAAAGGAGGAGTGATCCTGAATGGTTCTCTACATGTCCATCGGCACAACGGCAAACCGGTCTACCTTCCTCCAGTTTTGCCTCTCACGTAAAAAACAGAAATAAATAACAGCACGCACTTATGTAAACACATGACCCCAATCACTCAAGAAGACGTGGAGAAGACAAGAGTACAAGAGTAAGGGCGAGGCAGCGCTGGGGTTGTAAGAAATATGTGTCCCGAAAATATTTTTTAAGAGACATAAGCCCTTAAAAAGTGTTTCATTAAGATGTAGCACATGCTGCGTTTATCATTTCAGCAGAAATGTTTGCAGTTCTGAGATTTCCTGCTGCTAATGTCGAGTCAAGTTTATTTATACAGCATTTTTACAAGTGACGTGACGTTGCAAAGCTGCTTAATAGAGTGCAGGCGTAACTCCCAAAAGCTGCAGGGAGAAAAACGGGGAGGAACCAGTTCCCAATATATAATACAGAGCATACATATCAGATACATATCAGATACATTTTATCACAATTGATATTGGCCTAGTGGTTAGGGACCCAGGATCAGAAGGCTGTAGGTTTGAATCCCAGACCACTAGATTGCCTTGAGGTACAATTGAGCAAGGTACTGCCCCATCACTGCTCCCTGGGAGCTGGATATAGCTGCCCTCTGCTGCTTGGTGTGCATGGGTGGAATGTAGAGGATACTTTTCTTTGTGGTTCACTAAATAGTCACTTTCACTTCACTTGATGAAGCCTTATGAACACTAGCCTACTATACTGTGTAATGTAAGTCATTTTTTTACATCGGTGTTCTTCCTAAACCAGTGAAACCAGTGAAAGTTTTAACAGCAAAAAAAAAAAAAAAAAAAAAAAAAAAAATTAAAATAAAAAGTGTGGCTTTTGTTTAAGATCTACTATGTGTCTGTTCACACCTGTCACTAACTTAAGTGTGTCTAAATAATTAGTCATCCACTCATGATGAATGTTAACACACTGTATCTGCTTGCTTTGTTACCATGACAACTAGCAACATAGCACATCATTCACTGGAGAACATCACTGACCACAGCTGAACCGGTCAGCTCTGTAAGCATGAGCTCATATGGGCATTCAAGGCAGCCTTGAATAAAACATTTCTTTATTTTTTTTTCTATAAGACAAAGGTAAGACTTAAACCGACAAATCCATGCCATCCATGCTGAAGACGCCATGCCAGATGCTGCTAATAGTAATGTATAGTATTAATGGACGGTTTTTGTCATGAGCGTTTATAGCTGCATATGTCATCGGCCATAACACGTTTATAACATCACCGTTATGAAGCAGGGTTCGATTTCCATCCTTGCGGTGTGTTGTGTCTTCACAATCGCAGACAGTCACTTTCACTTCACCTTTCACTTCAAATGATCCAAAAAGCTCAGTAAGTAAAACGGCATAGGTGAAAGTGAAAGTGACTACTTGCTATTGTGAATATACAGCATAGCACATGTTCCTGTGAACCAAAACAAAATGTTTCTCTGCCTAAATGGAGCAGGGGGCAGCCATATCCAGGGTCCAGGGAGCAGTGATGAGGACGGTGCCTTGGTAGAGGGTAGCCTACTGGCCTGGGACTTGAACCCATGACCTTCCAATCCTGGGGCCCAGTCCCTAAGCAGTAGGCAGGCATCATGATATATTTTCTTCAAATGTTTTTATTGATATCCCAGTATAAACACAGACTGCATGATGCAGATACGACTGCAGGAGGCCAGTGTTTCCATTCATTTTTTATTGCTTTGCATTGCTCAATAGTTAAAGTGGCTCAAACTTACAGTGTGCAAAGAAAACCTCTAAACAAGAAAACAAAAAATCATCCATCTGTGCCTGTCGTTTGCTCCCTGCTGTAGAACGCAAAGAAACTCCAGACTCAAACAAGATGATCCTGTGATAAAGCAAACACAGGCCCATCCAAACAGTCGTTCATCACTCTAATGAGCGAAAGAAAAAAAGAAAGAAAGCAAGAATGGGGGTGTCACACTCTGTAGCTGTAGAATTCGATGAGGACTGCTACGATTTTAAACCACTAGGCTGACTGCAACGACTTTTGCCTTTTTTCTAATGATGATATACTGGGTTTAGGATGGGCAGAACCAATTTGACAGATAAATCAGCTTGACGAAATCTTTTGTTCTGCTCTTTAGTCATTAAATGACTGTCCAGCCCACTTGCAACAGGCTCTATTATTTTCTACGCTTTAAAATAACTGTGGACGTCCAAACTAGAACTGACATATAGAAAAAGAAAGAAAAAAAAAAGACTAGGGAGATTGAGGAGATAATTAAACATATTCGGTTCTTCTATTACAGCCCAAAAAAACAGCATTCCTAAATTGCTCAATAAAAAACAATTCCACTCTTATACATAAACTCATACAGCATAATATAATGTTAGTAAATTTTAAGATTAATAAAATAAAATAGAACGTTTGGAAAGTCATTATATTTAGCTCCTGTGATTGTACTGATGAGGGCCATTGCTATAACATAAAAAAGTGAGGTCTAAGTGACCAAAAATGTATAAAAACCTTGGCAAAAATGACAGAATTAGCATTCTTACAAAAAAAAACATATTTTAGTTCATGAGAAAGAAAAAAAAAAGATAAATTCTTAAGCAAATACAAGCACTAATCTAAAAGCGCTTCTGTTAAAGTAGAGAACTTACAGAGCTTAATGAGCTGTTGGACTTGGCTAATTGAAAAAAGCCCTCCAGAGGATCTCCGTTAAAAGAATGGAAATGCCTATCAAACTCATTCAAGAAGGAAATCCAACATGGA
Source organism: Hepsetus odoe (assembly GCA_017165825.1). Lineage (NCBI taxonomy): Eukaryota > Metazoa > Chordata > Actinopteri > Characiformes > Hepsetidae > Hepsetus > Hepsetus odoe. The sequence goes on from CM029367.1 coordinate 5,333,473, forward strand.
GTTGAGCTAAAAAGGGTTGTTCCCAGTCAGCTGTCCAAAATAGTGTGCAAGTGTAAACAACATGGGAAGATTGTAAAAGGAAAAAAATACAGAAAATTGTCAGGATAAATGACTAAAATCAAAGCGTCAGGATTAAAACCAAATAAAATTGGCTTGAAAATTTAAAAATGCACAACAAATCCAATGATAAACAAATGGGAAACAGAAGTTTGTAAAATTCTGAAATGAGCTCTGTAAAATGGAAAAGTGAACTAAAAACTGTTTTTACACCGAAAAGTGAAATAAAAATTGCCGCTGCATGTCAGAAAAAGCACAGGCGACATAGCCATCATTACCTTAACAATCACAGCATGGCCGTACAGTGGAAATTTCAACACTTTTCTCATTCCATTGACAGGAAGTGGGTTTGGATATGATGAAGCAATTTTCAGAATGATAACGTGACTTGCCGCAAAGCAAAGACGTTTTTCTTCAGGGAAGGCGTATCAACTTAATGACATGGTGGGCAAACAATCTCTTCGAACATTTATGGTGGAATAAGTTTTATTAAGTTTGGTGATGTCATTTTATTGTAGATTCTCCAAAGTTTGCCCAGAAGCAGTTTTGCACCTGACATTCTCTCAAGTAACTTCTCAAGGTTCTTTCTAACTGATTTGAAGAACCTTAAAAAAATGTGACTACCTAAAGAAGACTGTGCATCTCATGTCTTCTCTACATCATTGAACACAATTAAGTGAAACTTTCAGACTAATAGCAAGTAAAAATTCCATGCAATACTTTACATTAATGCACAAATAGAAAAAATAAAACTATCTATCTATCTGTCTGTCTGTCTGCCTGTCTATCCATCCGTCCATCCATCCATCTACTTATTTGCAGTGATGATATGAAGATCTGAGTTTTGAAAACTACATGTTGGTCTACCGTCATATCCATCATTCAAGCCCCGGACCAGTAGTTTACCCTTAGTTTCCCTTGAGCAAGGTACTGTCCCCATCACTGATACCTGGGCACTGGATATGTCTGCCCACTGCTGCGCTAAGTGGCATGGGTTAAGTGCAGAGATGCATTTGTGGTTTACTGCGTGCTGCGCTGCATTTTCACAATGGCGTGTAGTCACTTTTACTTTCACTTCCTAAGCATTTCTAATCATTTGGAGTATAAAACAGGAAGAGGAGGAAGATACACACAGCTGGAGGGTGTGAAGCAGTGTGTCTGGATGGGTTAAAGGCAGAGGACACATTCACTGTTCACAGGGTGTGAGTGCCAGCAGATGAATTCCATTCATTTCATTTCATTCTTTCTCCTGTACAGTTTATTTCTTGCTCTAATGGCAACGTTTCTGCAGAAATGTTAGTCTTGGTGGAGGTGTGGGGATGTTGAGCAGGGGATGATCGGCGTATGGAGCTTGTGTTTGTTCTGACGACAGACTGGCACTGATCTCTTCTCTGCACAAACAGGGCGGCTTCTGATAGAGAAGCTAAAGAGTTCTGTTTGTTCAACACCTACTGTGTGCTCTCATTCTTTCTCTCCAAACTCTTCTCATAGAGACAGATTTACTGCCACCGTATTCCTGCTGCATCAATGCGTTTTTTCCCAAAGCTTAAGAAATGTATTCTAGGTATAAAAAAATACACTGATGCTGATGATGCTGTTTTCTGTCTCTTTCTGTTCCTTCACAACATGGTGACATATGGAAGGTTACGTTTCAGTAATTATAATCACTAAAGATCCCATCACGATGGGAAACAAAGTGATATTTGCACTACTTCACTGCAGGGCCAGACTCGGAAAGTTACACAACATCTACAGAAGTTGTTCATGAATATTAACATAAAACTGTTTACACACTATTAAGGTGCATCATGACACTTTCTGGGATAAAATTGATATAAAAAGGGTGTAAGTTGAAGTCAGCTGTCATAAAAAAAGGCAGGCGGGGTCACGACGTCTTTTTAAAGTCACTATTCAGTACGGTTTCACCCTAATTCTGCATCTTCCAGATTTTAAGTGCTGTTAGGAAGCCACGTTCATTCATTTCTGTTGTTGCCTTTTTTTGAGGTTTCTGCCAGAAAAGCCCTTGTTCTTGCCATCCCTTAACCTTCTCTTGGCTGTAATGTCCACTGCATACTGTCCACCGTTTCTGAGACGATTTATGGGCCAAACAAAAACAAACATTCAGAATGCTGTATGATGCGAAAAGGTCCAGTCTGTTGCCAAAAGTAGTGATGGGTGAAAAATAGTTCTCTCTTCTCTCATTACTACCTTCAGATCAACCTGCTTGTTAGACTCTTATGTTGCTACAAGAATCGTGTCCTTCGGCCACCGTCTTCAATTTATCAGCTCTCCTGGGCAATCGGCATCAGATCCCGCAGCTTGCCAGGAGCAGTCTGCTGCTCCTGAAATGCTTTAGGTCAAACGTCCATTGGACCCAGAGTTTGTTACATCCATTAAAGGTTCACCAGTCACTAAGCATCAGTTCTCTTGTCTGCAAATGTCCAAAGGCATGTTTTAGCCAATATAACTGGGTGACATGACATTCTGGAAGAACTGAAGAAAGAGTGAAATAAGAAAAACGGGAATTCAACAGTACATGCAAAGATAAATCATTTTTCGTCCAAACCCTTGACTGGTACTCAGTATATGGAATTGGGTTACTATGCTCCTGCACTTGTTAAAGGTTAGGGAACCAATTGTTTAAAAATCCTACATTTGAAATGTCACAGCAAAGCTTTATCAAAAAATGAATCTAAAATCTCCAAAAAGGGTTTTTTGTGGTTTTCTTTTTACAGTTAATTCTGGATTTAAGTAAATGTCAATAGGCAAAGTAACAGTGGTTGCCACTATACTATACACTTGCAGTGGGGGCCAACTATACCAAGCTGAAAAGGAGTATATCAGGAGAAGAATGGAGCTGCCCGACAAGAGGAAAAGAGGACGCACAAAGAGAAGGTTCATGGATGTGGTGAGAGAGGACATGCAAGCAGTCGGTTTGAATAGAGGAAGATGCAGAGGACCTGAAGAAATGGAGACTGATGACGATTTTGGTTATAAAGTCTGCCACATTTTTTAAACCAGAATCTATACACCCGCTTGTGCCTTTGCAATAGATTTAGCCCAAATCTTCACTAAAGTAATTACTGTCTGTATATTTAAATAGATAACATTGCGTAATACAGCATCAGAAATACTGCAAGCAAGACTATAGATTACTTGACCACAATTTCATTTTTAAACTGTCGGCATTAAGTTTTAAGGCATGAAACTTAAATTATCTGCAAAATTTGGCAAAAAAGTATAGGTTGCACAATTTTGTATTTAAAAAAATCAAATGTTTGGGCTTACAGCTATGAAACCTTTGAAATCTGAAATATTTCTTTGCTAATTTTTTGGAATTTTTGGGGGAAATTGATAAATTCTCACGTGAATATTAGCATCACACAGATATATATTTAAATCAATATAAATATTGTGTTTCAGCCTGAAAAAAGTATTCCTCAGCTACATTAAATATACAATATACATTAAAAAATACAAGATCTCTGGCCAAAACATGAAAAAATGAGGGGCTAAAAACACAATACTCTACAATATCATATATGTAGGAGTGTAGCTATCAGGGCTAAAATCACATGCTTTCTTGAACTAACCAGACACTGGAAGTTCTGCAAAGTTCTCTATGCAGTCATCCACCATAGCAAGGACTCATTATGGACTTTATATGAACCTACCTCCAAGACCAGCACATTGCAAAGTCTCAAGACTTTTAATTTGTTTGTGATGTCTGTTTGTGTGCAAGTCTTTACATTTGGAAATTCTGGAACTTTGGTTCATCAGTTTAATTCAAGCTATTTAAAGCACCTTGGGAGCAGTGATGGGAAATGTACCTTGCTCAAGGGTTCCTCAGGGCAACCTACTGGTATGGGATTTCAACCCACAACCTTCCGATCCTGGGGCGAAATACCTAACCACTAGGCCACCACTGCCCCAGGAAGACTATAGGAAATAGCTCAATACAAAATAAAATAAAATTATTGGACATGGAAGTGCATTCATTCCAATCATTTTCTTTAATATCCATCCATTTTCTGCCGCTTGTCCAAAACCGGGTCGCGGGGGGGTTCTGGTGTCCAACCCAGCGCACACAGGGCGAGGACGGGGGACGCACCCTGGACAGGTCGCCAGCCCATCGCAGGGAATTTTCTTTAATATCTACATTCAAATTGTTTTTTTTTAACTGCTGTTAGTGATTGTAAGGTTGGTGCATTAAAATAAGGCCTTAAAAGACTTTCTAGACTGTACTGCCTCCCATCCAAGTTAAAATGGAGTCTGCATGACCAGGCGATTAAAGCGAACTGCCTGCCTGCTCTCAATTCGAAACGCCCACCAGCGAACAATCAAAGCCAATGCTGGGCGTTTACTTATCCGGCTGTGTGCTCGAGAGTAACTCATCTGGTGACAGGTTTAAACATGTTAAAGGGGACAAATTGTCAGAATGGATCACTGGCTCAGTAACTCAGTGCATATACATGTAAGCTGTTCGCTGTTAACATGCATTAACACATAAACACAAAGTCCATGTTCAGGCACGTTTTGCAAAACGGAAAAATATGGCATTGAGGCAGAACTGTGTCCTATTTAATTGAGAATCTCAACTTCAAGCAAGAAATAGTCCCCTTTTTTCATTTTCATGCCTGGAGCAAAGCAGGCTTCCCTGAATTCCCCAATCATTGTACTCCCACACACTGACCATGACATCATTAAACTGTGATAGACACACATCATCTCTGCTCTTGCACATAATTTATTGTTGCATCGGTGTTATGACCTGGGTCAGCGTCCCCTCCAGTATCGCTCAGCCTTGCAGCTCGGGGAATGGCAGTGAGCCTTCATACATAATGGCATCAGAGGGAAAGCTCAACCTGACTGCGATACCCTGTCCAGCACTGTCACTGGGTAGAAAAGAAGAATCCTGCAGCTATACACTGCATTGCATAATTAAAAGATGATAGACATACATCAGGGCTGCTCTTATCTGCACTCATGATACCATCAGTGCTCTAATGTGGATGAGGATTCCATCTGATGGCATTCAGCCTTGAGGCTTGTTGCAGAGAGAACAGATGGGAGTTTGGCTACTGTATTCTGTCCAGCACCAGCCAATTAGCATTGTGCAAATGGCACGCATGTGGTAGAGAGATTCAGAGACACGACTGCGGAAGAAGAGCAGTTTGTGCAAAAACAGCAGCCGTTAAAGGTGGTAAAGTGAACCTCGACAAGTTGTCATTGTGAGAACACAGCACAACACTCAGTGAAACATTTAACTCATACACACCGTGCAGCAGGGGGCAGCTCTTTAAAGTGTCCGGGGAGCAGTGATGGGGATGGTACCTTGCTTAAGCGTACCCAAGCAGAACAACTAATCTGAGACATGAAGCAGTGAAGAAACAGGCGTTGATGATCAGGTGATTAGTTTACTGTTGATGCTGAATGCTGAGTGGTTGGAACCCCTTTATCAGGAACCTTGTATCTTTAGGCACTTTTGCAGGCTTGTCACAGTCAAATACAACCTCAGTGTCCCTGCTATACAACTGAAATAATACCTGCTCAGTGGTCCTATGGTGATCAGAGGGTTTTGCTAAATTGTGTGGCAATAAATGGGCTACAATGCATACTGTAAACGAAAGCTTCTGTATGGTACACCCAATAATCTAGCACCTCCATGTAGTGCACTCCAATAACAACCTACCATTCAACCTCTTCAATGCTAATGATGAAATAGCAGTATTTTAAGGCCTCATTTTTTCAAATATCATTAACTTTTTTTCTCCCCACTACCATCTAGTTCCTTTGCCCCCCTCCAGTTGAGGTCCACTCGCTGCCTCCACTTTCCAAAGTGCGATTAATAAAAAGGAAGGGAGATAAACAGTGAGATGATTCAATCCCAGCGAGGACGTGCCTGTCAAAACATTATTTTATGTATTCGAGCTGTGCTTTTTAGTGTGCAGTGTAGTGCAACTAGTGTCAGACCCTGTTCTCACGCTGCTAATGGAGGGTTTGTTTAGGTCCCGTATGATGTGTCCATTATAGAGCCATAGTTTCACACCGGTGCATTTCAAGCCACTGTTTTCCAGTGTTAAGGTGGCAAAAGAAGCACAGAGACATTTTTTATGCAGCTAATTTGGGATATGGTTAATGCTCGCTTCGCGTGGCTGGAGCAAAGCTTAATGCTCGCATTGCTAATGGTCACGTCTGAGTCTCCGCAGGATGCCCGGAGTAATGAGGGCTCAGGCAGCTGTGCCTCCCTCTCAACCCAGCATCTGCACCCACCGCTGCCCACATGCCAACACTAAACCTAATCATTAGCAGATTATGCACACAGCACTAGCGATCAGCCAGCACTGGGCCCAAGCAGGGAAGACTGAGCTTCTGAGAGTGATCAAAGATGCTAACAGAGATCAGATGCAGAGTAGCTGCTAAAAAGCATGATTTATGGTGCCGATTGAACAATGCTGAAAGCAGCTGTCCATCACATTGAATGTAGGTGGGTTGCTTTGGGATGAAATCATTGATCTCAAAGATGACCAATGAATATACTATCAGTTAAAACCTCAGGCAACCTCAATCCACACGAGAGACCAGGAACAAATTACGCATTTAGGCTAGAGCGTTAATCAGGCTTAGAATTTTGGACCCAGCCATCATCAAGTTAAGAGTCCAGCCAGAACCTGGCAAAATATTGACCAATCGTGGCTCAAACAAAGTTACAAGATATGAACACACAAACAGGTTCTGACTCTGGCCTGTTGTCCAAACACAGCCCAACATCCAGTTTAGAAGTCCAACCCAGCCAGACCTGGACATAATCTGGTCTTAACAAGGCTCAAACCACATCATCAAGCAGTGCCTGAAAAAATTTGTTCAGACCCAGAATCAAAAGTTTTTTCGATCCTGATTTTTATACCGAAATCTTCAAGTTTTGAGTTCCAAACTGACAAAAACTTGAGACAATCTGTCTGAAACTGATCAAAATTTCCAAAGTGTAACAAAAAAGACAGAAATCATGTCCCTCATGGTTTTCAATGCTAAACCTGCCAAACTTGACATAAACATTCAGGCCCTGTTGGGTTCCGATAAATATTAATAAGTAATTAAAGTTTATTTATAAAGTGCTTTTCACAGACAAGTCACGAGTGAAGTGACAACTTGTCACTGTGAGACAGCATACAGGGAACCACAACGAAATGCAGCCTCTGTTTTTGTCACATACACACCATGCAGCAGTGGGCAACCATATCCAGTGAGCTCGGGGAGCAGTGATGGGAACGGTACCTTGCCTTGTACCTCAGGGCAACCTACTGGTCTGGGATTGGAACCCACAACTTTTCCGATCGTTGGGCCTGGTCCCTAAACACTACGCAACCACTGCCCAGTGCTGAACAATAGACAAAAAACAAAGAAAACAAAAAATACATTGATAATGAATTAAGATAATAACAATTACCATTGTGCTGAAGCCTAATCCAGGTTTCACAGGGCAAAAGGCGAGGAAACACCCTGGACAGGTTTCCAGCCCATAGCAGGGAAGACACAGACACACACACCTAGGGTGCAATTTATCATCTCCAATTCACCTGACGTGCGTGTCTTTGGATGGTGGGAGGAAACCCACGCAGACACGGGGAGAACATGCAAACTCCACACAGAAAGGACGCGGACCATCCCGCTTGGGAATCGAACCCAGGACCTACTTGCTGTGAAGCAACTGCGCCACTCTGCACCACCCGTTTAAGTATTATTAATGATTATTTTTCATTTATTAAATAATACTAGAATAGATTTTGAAACTTCACTAACAGTAATGTACCTTCCTTAATCTCTAGAGGAAGAACAATCAGTTTGCTTTTGTTAATTAAAAATAGCACATATCAGGCAAGGAAGGTGACTATTCTCGTCAGTGTGAAACACAACACAACCTCTGCGTTTCACCCATATGCAACTGGGGGGGAGCTATTTAAAGCACCTGGGGAGCAGTGATGGGGACGGTACCTTGCTCAAGGGTACCTCAGGGCAACCTACTGGTATGGGATTCCAACCCACCACCTTCTGATCCTGGGGCTGACTCCCTAACCACTAGGTCACTGCTGCCCCGACTGAACAGCAAGATCTGTAGCTATAGAAACAAGCATGTCTGTGTCATTTTAATAGGGTCAGGAATAGATGCCACGGTCAGATCAGTCAAGAAGCATTTGTTTTGACAGTCAAGATGTCATTCTTTTGAAAAGAAACAACCATTACAGTAGTGGCTGGTTGTGTATAGTGCACAGTATGCTGACAGGCAGTCATGTTTCTTATAGTTATTGACAGCTTGTTGCATGTTGAAAATTAATTATGGAGCTATGAGAAAAAGAGCAGGATATTATATTTTAATGTAATTATAGATTCTGTTAATGAAAATTACGTGAAGCAAAAGGGATTTTCAGAGCCAAATGCCTGCTCCTGATTTTTGAAAACCAAAAATCGAACCTGGGCAAGGTGAGAGCTGAATCTAGCATCAACAGCTTCGTTCCATTGCAGTGTGAGCGTGTGTGTGTGTAGGTGTGTGCGTGTGCGCGTGTGTGTGATGTGTACCTGTGTGTGCACTTTATGAGAGAGAACCCTGGGGTGATTTTGATCATGATTAATGTGCTTCGCCTTTCAATTATAATTTTCATTAAGGATCTGCTGTCTGCTCTCAGTCTCTTAAATAGCAATGGAATTAATAAAACATATCCTTTGAAATAAGCAGTGCAGGCCCCGAGCAGGAAGTGTGAGCGGTTTCTCAAAAGGCTGAGAGAAAACGAGAAGCGTGCGAGCGTTAACCCCGCAGCCTCGGCCGTCAGCTCAGGCTGGCTGGTGAGTGGCACATGGCAGATAATTAGATCTCAGGCTCTGTGAATGAAGGGACGTTGAAAGGAAAGGGTGAGGCCAAAATGACGTCAGGTGGAAGAAGGGAAAAAGACAATATGTGCTCATAATTAGTTTGAAATGAACAGACTGCAAAGGGCCAACCACGAACTGAACGGTGCTTAAAAGGCGCAACAGAAGCCGTCAACAACCCCTGAGCCAAGAAAAAGGGAAAAAGAGATGAAGTTCTTTCTCAACAAAGCGTTCGGACGGGGTGTAATTGTACTACATAAAGAGAAGGTATATCACAGGTGCGTGTATTGAGTCAAGGTGATTTTGCTCAGCATGCTGAAATTGGGTAAATAATCTTCCAGCAACTGTTTGATGCCCCTTTCTCGACCTAGCTACTGATGCAAAAAAAATCTACATTTCCAAAGCCCCCAGACATCGCCAAGGCGACCCGCCTTTTTGGTACAATCAGCTGTAATTTTAAATATTTTAAAGTCCTGTTGAAAGTCTCTTCAGGGAATCCCAGTGTAAATCACAGCTCAACACATGGTTAATCAGTTTCATGAAGGTGAGCTGCAAATGGAAGTGTAAAGTTTACAGTTTACTCAGTTCCTCAAGGAGAAATCTGGAACTAAATTGGTATAACTGAAGTGAAAGTGACTATATGCCATACATGACTATGAAATGCTTCTCTGCATTTGACCCATGCGCACAGTGCAGCTGTGGGCAGCCATGCATCCAGTGGTCGGGGAGCAGTGTTGGGGATGCTACCTTCCTCAAGGGTACCTCAGGGTGACCTACTGGTCTGGGACTCAAATTCATGATCTTCTGATTATGAGGTCTGGTCCCTAACTACTAGGCCAACACTGTCCATTACATTCAACTGACACTTACATTCACATGTTATTGGACACAGTCTTTTAAAAACTACTATATATATATATATATATATATATATATATATATATATATATATGCAAATGTATGTCCATGTCATGTTGAGGCTGCAGAACTATAAATCAGTCTCTTTGCCTGCATGTGTGTGTGTTGACATGGATAGAAGAGCATCTCAGTGGAAACAACAATGTGATGGAGCACTGTGTGATGAAGAGTTCACAAATTGACTGATAACAAAGCAGGTCCCCGTAAATCAGACACTGACCTTGTATGATCCTGCCATCAGACATTACAGACACATTCACACGTGCACACACACACACACACACACACACACACACACACAAACAGTTGTTCATTAGTGGTCTTATAGAAAGAGTGAATGTTTTGCAGGCATACGTCCCAAGAATCCCTCCTATGCCTCCTATGTAGTCTAATTAGAGTCAGTTTAGCACTGAGACTGAACATGAGGCTCTGACTTAAAAGTGATGCACAGATGCGTCTTTCAAATCTACAAACCAGAGCGAAAACAAACTGCCATTGAAATGAGCAGAGAAAACACTTTTTAACTTATTTCTTGCAGTCAGATACTCTAGTGCTGATTTTAAAACCTTGATTTAGGATACGTTTGCAAAGTGGATTCAGGCTCAGTCCGTATATCTTGCATTTACAAAGTACAACTGGCAAAGAAAAGCCTACAACCACAGATCTGAGAGGCTGGCACTTCAGCAATGTGCTCAAATATCAAGCTTTTATGGGAAAATGTGGTTGGTTCTCTGTACTTCTTCAAAACAATTCATACTGGACCCTGTGAATTGTAAAGAAGTCCTTGAATAATGCTGCTTGCTGCTTAACAATTCTGTGCACTCAGCAGCAGGAGCTGCTGCAGAATTGTTTTAAAAACGATCTTCGTGTGATGTAATGACTCTTTAACAACCTTGTCAAGAAGAGGATGCGCTACCATTCAAATGTATACATGAAGAACTGTGTCCATTACAACATATGATTAATTAAAGAGTCTGATATCCAGGAAAGAGGGTAAAAAATGCTTTGAACCAGACTTCCTGCAAAATTACGCTCAACTGCAGCTGGAAAAGGGCCAACCTCGATTTCAAACCTTCAAATAAGCTCATCATTTATACATGAAGAAAATCTATCCCATCAACAGCATGTTAGCTGAATTACTCTTGGAAATCCCAGTTAGCCAATTACACTGGGAAGGCCCAGGGATGCTTATCACATAAGTCACATAAACACCACCGTATCTTTTTAAACTGCAGCTTACATGTCTGTGGAAAGCTCAGCATGCTTGGAGAAGATTGCTAAATGCCATTCTTCCAAAAAGCCATTAATTGCTAACATCACACTGGTGGGGGAGTGGTGATGGTGGAACAGTGGTGATGTTGGGGGAGTGGTGGTGGTGGGATAGCGGAGATGGTGGGGGAGTGGCACGTCCTACCCACCGAAAGAAAGAGCAAGGACAGGTGCTTTAACGACTCAGTCATAGCTGTAGCGTCACTGGGGATCAGTCTTCATGTGACTGGGTCAATTCTTAAACTGGTTGACGATTTCTATGAAAATTATATTATCAGAGAAAAGTAGATTTCACATGGTTTTCAAATCCACCTGAGAGTCACCTGAAACAACATCCAGAAAAGGTACCCCAGATACCAGCAGAAATGATGCCCCTAGCCGAATCAGATGAATTCACCCATTGTAATATATGCGCTTTTATATGGAAGGACAATAACATGTTTATATCCCACAACAGAATCCAAAAACCCTCTGTGAATACATGCACACATAACAAACTTAACAAGCCAACGTTTTCAGCTTTAGTCACTGCTTTTTGCAAATACATGCAGACAGTAGGCTGATAATGCAACTTTCCCAGAAAGCCCACGGTCAGACTTTCTCAGAATGGAATCCTGCAGGACGGGAGCCAAATTAAGCCTAAAGCCCACCCACATATGTGCTGCTTCTTAGCAGGAGGCTCCAGTCTATGCCCTTAATATACACACACTCGGTGTGATGGAACTTGCTGAGAGTGAACAGAGGCGGTTGATGATTTGACAGTTGTGAGAGGAGGCGGGGATGGCAATAGTGACAAACACTCTTCCCACTTTTCTGCAAAGCCCCCGACCGCGCAACTGAGTGTTTGTGTGTGTGAGTGTGCGAGTGTGTGTGTTCTTGTCTCTAGTGGGTTGCATTAGTGTGGCAGATGTGTGACAGATGTCCTCCTCCGGTATGGCCTTCTTTCTGAGAAGGCGGTGAATAGCAGAAGACAATTACACACATACACACACACCTAGCTGCTGTAGAACACTGGAACCAGACAGATGTCACTTTAAGTTAGAGCTCTCTGGTTTTTACACTCAAAATAACTTATTCATCTGTCTCTCTCTCTCTCTCTCTGTCTCTCTCTCTCTCTCTCTCTCTCTCTCTCTCTCTATAGTGTTGGTGTGTGACTGACCGATGTGCTTGCCGTTCATATGGTAGAAGAAGGAGATGCAGTGTGGCACTCTGCCGGAACCGGAGGGTCCTCTGGCTGCTGTGACGTTATACAATGGGGAAAGGAGGCGAGCTTTGTCTCCCTTCTGCCGTGGCCGTGAAGTTTCTATGTACATGTAATAACCTGCAACAGAAGCCGAGACAGTTAGAGAAGCACATCAAAGCAGTTGCATTGGACAGGTCATCAAACAGCATGAGGAATGGACTTGGAGGTTATTTTGTGTGAACAAAAACTGAGCAAGGCATTGAAGTCAGCAGATGTATATTAATCCTTATATCTCTTACTAAAATAATGCTAAAACGCAGAGGGTAGCGATGTGACCTCACAGTGAGCAGGTCCTGGGTTGGATTCCCAGGTGGGACGGACCGAGTGCAGTTCTCCCCGTGTCTGTGTGTGTTTCCTCCGGGAGCTCTGGTTTCCTCCCACTATTCAAGCACAGCGTCAGGTGGACTCGAGATGCTAAATTGTCCGCTAGTGAGTGTGTTTGTCTGTGTGTGTGCCTTGCACTGGGCTGGAGACCTGTCCAGGGTGTGTCCTAGATTTCTTTTTTGCCCTGTTAGAGTTGGGACAGGCTTCAGCATCCCCTGTGACCCTAATGAGGACAAGTGGCTATGAAAATGAGTGAGTGGCTCATATCATGACATGAAAAAGTAATATGATGAAGTTGATTATTTTGATGAAAAATAACAACCCTTATCACTTCTCCTGAACAGGATGCTGTTTCACGTGAGAATCAAATCCTGGACCTTTTCACTGTGAAACAACTGCACCAGTGTGCCAAGTAAGGTGCAAAATGTGCTCCCCGCTTCAAATGATCCAAATATGCTGGAAAATTATTAATTTTGAATTATTTTTTTGTGTTTTTGACCGACCCATTTACATTCAGCCTAAAGCTCCACCCTTTCAGGCTGAAGTTCTAAGATGCTTTTCCACCACTCAGATGGTTTCTGCTCAGCTCTTTCAATGGTGTTTCTGATAAAATGACCAGCGATCGTAGAAAAATGCATGTGTGCCTAAATAAACAGGCTATTTAATGGGATTTTCTCCATGTACCTTCTTTTGTCCCACTCCTATCCATATCAGGACCGGTGTTGACGGAGCGCTTGGGGTTTTGACTCAGGTGGTTCTGTCTGGTCCAATCAAATACATCACTGCGGTCCTGCGAGAAGCCGCATATCCTCACATCCTCAAAGCCACACACATGATCTGAGAGAGAGAGAGAGAGAGAGAGAGAGAGAGAGAGAGAGAGAGAGAGAGAGAGATATGTGGGTGCTAATCTCTAAATATGGATACATGTGAGAATTAAAACAAAAAAAAGTGTGTGAGCAGCCTGGGGCATTTCAGGAAGAGTGAAAAAAGAAGGAAATGGAAAAGGAAGGTAGACCGAGAGGAGACAGAAGAGCTGCAGCAAAATGAAAAGAGATATGATAACCGTTTTCTTCTTTTATATTTCTCACTTACACACAGCATTAAACTTGATTAGCACATGTAAAAGGCCTCTTCTCGTTTGTGTCTCTTATATCCAGGAGAAGCCATATTTTCAATTGCCCATTTTCTAGGCCCTTAAATACCCTTTGCTTATTTGAACAGTAAGAAAGACTGCCAGGCATGAGAAAATGACTCATGATACTGCGACTAATTACTCCCGGCTTCAGCATTCATACCCTCTGCAGCTGTTTAGACCCGTTTTTTTTACGAGAAGAAACAGGATTATACTTGTGCCGGGGCTTCAAAATAATCCATAACTACAATTCGTGCCCCACCATCCCACCTTTTCAATTTGCTCCACTGTCCACCGATCTGTTTTAATCTCTGTTTTTTTAATTGTGGCGCTCTGGCAAAGCTCTGCGAGCTGGCTGCCAGTGAGGCCGTGTTAAATTTAATTGAACTGAACTGAAAAGCTGAGGGAGCGGTGCAGAAAGAGAGAGAGAGAGAGAGAGAGAGAGAGAGAGAGAGAGAGAGAGAGAGAGAAAGAGAGAGGCAGTAAAGAGCATATGAAAGAAATCCTGATTCTTCTTACCTGTAGGTCTTGGGTAAGTGTAGGCTGAAAAAAGGACAAAAAAAGTAAAACACAATCAATATGATGTACTGATAGAGCCACTGTTCAAAATAGGCCACATAGATGTAAAAGGTAAAAAAAGAATGGGTGAACCATAAGTATTTGAACCTAGGATTACATATTGGGTCATAAATGTCAGAATGCTTTCAGAAATGAGGACAAAACCACCTCTGCAATAAGCTAATCCGTTCTAGCACCTCTATGGGGTTTGCGATGATATAATGTTAAGCTTATGCTTGTACACATGACCACTGATTGGCCTAAAAGACATTTAAAGCTTGTTGCAAGGAGTACATTTGAAGTTCATAACATACAAGACAATGAGTCTACCATTTATGCAGCTTTACAGCAACTGCATTGAATTATGAACCCTGGAAAAGAAATATCTAGTCAGGATATGCTTTGTATTCTGTTATCTCTGATTTCTTAAAGGCTAATTTTTATTCCCCCTAATTAAAGCAGTATAACAGGACTGGTTGATACTAATTTCTTAGTCTCTGTCAGATCATGTTCTATTTGGAGATTTGAACACCTTTGTATTAAATCAAACGATGATAAAGAATATAGAACATAAACACAAAAAGAATGATTAATAAACTGAATATAAAAATAACTAAATAGTATAGACATTTTTTATTTAGTTCCCAAAAAACTTTAATCCTTACATGAACCCCTGCCCTGAGGGTACATGGCGTTCAATGCCAGCAAATTACACATCCATACTCAAGAGAACTCATTCACTCAGCCTGCTTCAATCAGGCTCCTATCTAGAGAAGCATTAATTGACACAGAAGTTGCAGAAAAGAAAAGAAAAGAAAAAAGCTACAATGACTATTTCTGCACGAACCTTCTTAGTCATTGCAGCATGAGCAGGAACAACGATACATTACGTATTTATTTCTAAATAAGCCTCAAACTAATGGAAAGAATTATAACTATTCATTTATAAAGGTTTGGTATGTGGAAGTGCTGAAAATACATCAGCTTGTAGCCAAAACACACACACACACACACGATTTGTGACTTTCAATTTTTTTTTAATAATTAAAATATTAGCTTTTAATTTAAATGATGCCTTTTAAATTATTCTTTGTAAGTAAACATTAAAAAACGATGTTTCTAACTACATTTACCAAGATAATAATATTAATAATTATTATTATTATTATCTATAATATCTAACATTAAAATAACGGTTTGTCTGTAGGTTTCAGAATGAACACAGTGCATCTGTCACAGTTTGCAGTGCTCTGCCGTGACTGGCGCCTCGTTGGGACGTAGGGTGTGCCTCATTGCCTCAATGGCATGAAAACCCCAATGAGTCAGAGCAGAACTTCGGTCATTCTGGGTTCCACGTTGGGCGACTGTTTAATAAAGTTCAGTTGCAGACTCCCAGCTCCGCATTTATCTCCGGTCAAACCCACCTAACCTTCACAACATCCAACAATAAAGGGAGCATTCAGCTTCTTTCACATATAGGAATGAAAAAATGCACAGAAAGCTCCACTTCTACATGCTGATACTTGCGTTACTTGTGAAACATGCACACTTTATGACTTCTCCAGTGGCAGATTCAAGATGAGTTTTCATGGCCCTCATCCTGCTCTGTGAGTGTTTAAACCACCTTTGGGGCAACAGAACCCCATTCTGAGCTATTTAATAATAATATGGAAATCAGTGTTTGGGCAAAATATACTTCACTTACCCAGAAAAAAGAGTAAAAAGTAAATAGTATGCATTGTGAAAGTAGTGACGCCCTTGTCATTGCGAGGTCACAGCACAACAAGCGTGAACCATGGTGGACCTCTGCATTTAACCCATGCACACTCAAACACCATGCAGCAGTGGGCAGCTATTGAAAACGCCGGGGAGCAGTGACAGGGGATGGTACCTTGCTCAGGAGTACCTCAGGGCAACCTACTTGTGGGGGTCCAAACCCACAATCTTCCGATAGGGCAACTCCCTAACCACCAGGCCACACCGCTGCTGTAGCCTTCATTATAACACAGTCCTATAATTTATGCTAACAAACCGACTTCAATTTTTAGTGAAAAGTAACAATAAAAAAAACTGGAAATGTATTAGGAAAACTAAGTACCTTCTGCCACACCAAACGTTCTTTCTGCAAAGTTTCCTTCTTAAAATTCTCCTCTATTAGCATAAATCTGTTCTCTTCCAGAAAGAGTCCCTTCGGAAATATCCAATCAGCGGCACCAGTGTGCGGGAGGCCGGTCCTTGTTTTTAAATGAAAGGAGAACCTAAAGAAGCGCTAAAATTTCGGAGCCTGTTTTAGAGGGTGACATGGCTTCCACTCTCTGGCATATTTAACAGGAGCCCTGAGGAGCAATTCAGAAGCATCCATATTGTACATTAACAAATTGCATGCCATTAACTGACACATTTTCCCCGCTACCTTACAAGAGCCATGCTTAGCTGCTAATGCTGGGAACTAATGAAGTGGGCTGACGTTCAGGAAATCTGGAGAAAATGAGCAAAGCTCTGACAGTATTTACAAACAGTGGCACGACTGTAGCCAAGGTTCTTGGATATGTACAGTATGAGTCCAAAGTTTGAACACATACTCATCTAAAGGCTTTAATTCTAATCCATTTGCTCAAAAAGGACATCACAACTGAAAAATACCTCTTACGCGTTGAGCAAAACGTCTGTTTTAGGACTCGGCAGCCTAAAATGACGTGAACATGTATATGCATGTATAATCATTTACTGCATGACTGACTATGTCTGATATATTGAATGATTCTTACTAGAGTACTTCCATAATGTGGACAAAAATGCTCGTCCAAGCCTGAAGTAGACCAATAGTCTTCCTTTCATGATTTGTCATTCTGTGTTTTATTAAAAACAGGGAATAAATGCATTTCCTATTCCAAGGAAAAAGGTCATGCAATACAGACTATTATATACAGACCTCAATTTATTTGTCATTTATTTTTGCAGGTTTGTGCTCCTTGTTATTATGTTTCTGTTTCATTGTGGATGAGAAAGTGATGAACAGAGCGGGAAATGGAAGGAAACGGGTTTGCAGAGGATTGTGGCTTCTGTTTTTGAGTTTTGAAGGGGTTGAGCAAGTGAAAGCATGACATACATGTCACGATGTTGTCATAATTATCTGGAGCTGAGTTTTTCTCTATAAATCTGGCTCATAAGATGTCACCAGTGCGCTACTTCCTCACTTTCTTCTCTGAAATGGCTTTCATGGTAAAACCTGCATTTTTTGCACATCTCTAGCATGATGCAGAAGAAAAAAACGCACACTGCAGCCGTTCGATTCAAATATCATTAAAACAAATGCCGTGTTTCTAATGTTTCGACTGGTAACATATAGAGACGAGTGTGTAAAGAACATGGTTTAGTTGGAGGTGT
>CM029367.1:5356222-5358722 GCA_017165825.1 Hepsetus odoe
TGTTGTCAGATTGTCAGATAGTGAAGGGTGTGTTACACTGCTGTTCCTCAAAATCATCAATCAACAATATTTGTCCCCTTTAACTCATTAGAACCTGCCGCTGGGGCAGTGCAGGCTCGTGCCCAAGCTGGTTGCAGGAAAATTGATCAGCATGTGGATTTGGAGGTGGGCTCTGTTCTATCGCAACATAAAAGCAGCACCGTGGCAGTTTCTGAGCAAAAGCACATTCATAATAGAAATCACATCTTTCTGTAGATTTTTCAGACGACAAATAAGAGTGCAGCGAGTGTGAAATATAGTCCCGTCCTATATTAAAGGGAACGATATGCGATACGAGGCTGTATTAATACGGGTCTTTCATTAACAAGGCTGCGAGTGTGAGGATGGAGAGCCAGGCAAGTTTCCAGTAGGCCAAATATCCTTGGCTCACAGGCCTCACGGGGCAGCTGCCGTCTTGCCCCCGGTCTTACACCACCGTCATTCAGCATAGATGAGCTCTAGAACAGAGAAGAATGACTTTATATTTAATTAAATGTACAGCAGAGGTTATGGTCACACAGAGAGGTAGGGATAGAGCGAGCGAGAGAGAGAGAGAGAGAGAGAGAGACCTTCCTCTATACACACTGTATACATAAAACATGTCACTGCTCTCGGGTGCATTAGGAATTAGTGCTGTTTATCTCCATGAACCTTTATGAATATTTATGATTGTGCGTTTGATGAAGCGCAAGAAAACATGACTTTGCATTCGTGTGTACGCTGAAATGCGGCCCATTTGCATATTTATGTGAAAATGTTAAATTAGTGGGAGTTCATATGAACAGGCCCCCCACGGTAAGACCGCATGACACCTACACACTTATCTATCTATCTATCTATCTATCTATCTATCTATCTATCTATCTATCTATCTATCTATCTATCAGATATAGTAATGTTATATATAATATAATAATATTGTGAAACAGCACAGCAAACACGAAATGCATCCTCTGCTTTTAACCCATACACACACCGTGCATAGCCATATTCAGCACCGGTGAGCAGTAAAGGAGACAGTACCTTGCTCAAGGGTACCTCAGGCAAAACTCCTGGTCCGGGATTCCAACCCACAAGCTTCCAGTCCTGGGGCCAAGTCCCTAACCACTAAACCAATGCTGCCCCAGATGAGGACCAGGCCAGGAATTGAACCCGGGTCACATGCTTGGAGGGTGGCTATGCTCACTGCTTGCAGAATAACAATAAATACCTTTTGAAATGGATGAACACTGCAACCATCTTCGATATTATAGATAGCCCAGCTTGGTCAACCAATCACTGAAGTCTCCATTCTGCCTGGACTGATGGCTATGATGGATGACTTGCGTGTGCTGATGCCCACTAACCAAAGATTCTTGCACCCACACAAACTCAAACTCTGCTCTATTCATTGATTTTAAACTGCACTGGTCTGTCTGTGGTTGAACTGGACGGGCTTTTTTTTATTATGTCACTTGGCAAAATGCAGAATCCTAAAAGACCAGAGATGGAGAGAGTGGATTAAACCTATAAGACATATTAAATGATTGCATTTCAGGTTGCATCAATCTTAACATTTCTTGCATTTCATCTTCCAAGCAGCAGCATAACTGACCTGTCCACAAGAATCGACATACACCTGACTCTACTCTCCTGACAGCAGGAAAAAGTGAAAGTGACTATTTTTGTCATTGTGAAACAGGGTACAGCACACAGTGACTCCTGCTTTTCACCCACACACACCGTGCGGCAAGTGGCCAGCTATTTAAAGTACCTAGGGAGCAGTGATGGGGAAGGTACCTTGCTTAAGGGTACCTCAGGGCAACGATTCGAACCCACAACCTTCCAGCCCTGGAGCCTAGTCCCCAGGTGCTCTCTGAAGAGATGAGTCTTCAAGGGCTTCTTGACGGTACAGAGGACCACCCCTGTTCTGACAGAGTTTGTTAGCTCACTCCACCATCTGGGAACCAAGAAAGAGAACATTCTGAACTGAGATTGCTTTGTGTGAAGGGATGGCAATGCCAGAGATGTTCTTTAGAAGAGCACAATGAACGGGAAGGAGAATAAGCTCATATGACTGAGCTTAAATAGCTGAGAGAAGATCCAGATAACACTCTGCAGGCCAGCGGTAGGGACCTGATCGAAATGCATTATTGAGAAAAATACCATTGCTGATGTTTTAAACATGGTCACTCTCAGAGGGGCTGCAGCAGATGACCAGTGGGCCCATATATAATAAAAACGAGTCTAAGGTCTCTTAAAAAACAGAGCAGGCCATGCACTTGCGCTTCTCTATGCAAATCTCTATAAGGACCGGTGTAGGTGCAAACCGTCAAGAGCGCAAGAGATCCAGCGCAAAGTTGATTTTCTACATCTTCATTCATCAAAACAACAGTACAAATGGAGGAGCACAGCACACACAGCCCTCCAGCGACTGATAACATATGGCTCCGGTCTATTTTAAAAACAAAGCACAGAGATT
>CM029367.1:5363722-5391222 GCA_017165825.1 Hepsetus odoe
GCGCTGTAGGGTTTCGCTGAAAGAGGGAATAAAAGAAGTTGGAAAACCGAACAAATGAACAAATGATGATAATAAAGCTGCAGCTGGATAAGATTTACTAAACATTTAGACAGAACTCAGTATGGCAGCAGTTACTATTTCATCTTTTTATCTTTCTTACTACAGTTCCCAGCATGCATCACACAAATACTGAGCACTGGGGATCCCTTTGGTGCCAACCAATCCAACCCCCCCCCGCAGCATTTTTCATTTGCAGCATGTATCAGCCAATATACATTGAATGTTACACTCAGCACCCTCCACTTTTTCAGAAATCATTACATGCTGCTTTATATTATTTATATGATATTATCTCACTTTTCCTATGGGGGACTTATTATTATCTTTATTTGAAAGGTTCTGCTTCATATTTATCATTGCAAGTTTGATGTAAATGCTGCGTTATTGTTCCCCCGAGGACCTGCACATGTTTTGCAATTTTAAACCCTCAATCTTGAGCCCACAAACTCTTGATCAGAGTTTCCTAACCCTAGGCAACCACCACCTCAGCTGCCAATAGATTGCCTGATAATCAGACACTAACTGCCAGCTGTTTCCTGTAGTTTCTAGGTTTAGAGGGTTTCATCACTCAGGAGCCTCCCAGCATCCATCCATCCATCCATCCATCCATCCATTATCTGCCGCTTGTCCCAAACGGGGTCGCGGGGGAGTGCTGGTGTCCAACCCAGCGCACACAGGGCGAGGACGGGGGACGCACCCTGGACAGGTCGCCAGCCCATCGCAGGGAGGAGCGGGACGGGGACGGCACCTTGCTGAAGGGTACCTCAGGGCAACCCATTGGGAAGGGGTTCGAACCCCCGATCCGCCGATCATGTGGCTAACACCCTACCCACTAGGCCACCACTGCCCCCTCCCAGCATTTTTTTTTTCTTATTTTAGTGACCATTTGTAGTGGTGACGGCAGCAGTGGTGCAGCGGTGGCCTAGTCGTGGCACTAGACCCCAGTATCGGAAGGTCGTGGGAAGGCCCAGATTGCCTTGCTCAGGTTGCCCTGAGGTACCCTTCAGCAAGGCATCATCCCCATTAATGCTCCCCAGGCACTGGATACCCCTGCTGCTTGGTTTGTGGGTTAAATAGAGGTTGCAAAGAAAGAAAGTAAAAAAGAAAATGGAGCAGTGGGCAACCATATATGGTACCGGGAAACAGTGGAAAGGATGGTACCTTGCTCAAAGGTATCTCAAGATAAGCTGCTGGCCTGAGACTTGAAGCCACAACCTTCTGAACATGGGCATCTGGTTCCTAACCACTAGTGGTGTGATCTGGACACACAACCTTCCATCAGACGTGCTATCATTGCACAAGACTGACAGATCTTTCTCTTCCTTCATAGTAAACGCTAAACACAAGCTGTTATCGCCCAACAAAGCCAAAGCCAGTCTTGAAAAACAGATCACTCAGTGCCCAGGACTTTCGAGAATAGATGGGCCACTGAGCAATTTCCTTTAAAGATGAAACTCGTCAAAGAATTTGCCTTCAAAAGTGAAAAGGATGTGTTTTGCATCAGTTTCGGTGGGGAAATAAACAAGGTGATGGCTTATGTCTCTATAGTCGGAGACTGAGTCCTCTTCAGTGAACAGCTGTAGCTGCGCTCGGTGATGAGATGGAGCTTCCTGATAGCATTAGGACACTTTAGCTGCCATGTTGGGGATATGTCGCACCACGGCCAAGCTCAAGATAAGCTCCCCGTGAAAAGAGGAAAGCTGTCAAATCTAAAAGGATCCCAAGCAATTTTCCACTGCTGAGAGATGAATCACAGTGTGGGGTAGAAGCATGTTATCTCTGAGGGTAACGACACTGCTTTGAACATAGATGTAAATATGGCTGTGAGGAAAATGTTCAACTCACTGGAATTTGCTGAACTGCTGCATGAAAGCTGGATATCAGAATGCAGTACATTTAGGTGATCAAACATTTGCCCAAATATAAAATCAAACCTTAGTATGTGTGAGTCAATAGGCATGCTCATTCCAAAAAAAAAAGAAAAAAGAAATTAAAATAATAAATAAAATAATAAGTGATTAAGTATGCACAATTATTATTATTATTATTATTATTGTTGTTGCTGCTGTTGTTGTTGTTGTTATCAATGCTGATTGTGATGATGATGATGATGTTTTTTTTCCACTTTGCCATATGGACAGCATATATATATATATATATTTTTTTTTTTATTTATTTTTTTTTTTTCAAATAACCTGCAAAAATCAAACAAATATGCCAAAGATGAAATTGGTAATTCACTTTCATGCATAAATTTCATTGTCTTTGCTATTTTGCTTTAGCCTGGGATGATCAATTCGGGAAATGGAGGACTTTAGTCCTGCACAGTTTTTGTTCTCCTTGCTTAAACTCTGACCACTATGAAAATGAAAATGTGCTGAGTCGGGAAATCCCCAAACCATACTGTGCTGTGCATCAGCCCTCCAAGCCTGGAATTGATAACCTACACCTTAGATGAAAATCAAATACATACACAAATCAAATACAATCACATTTAAGAGCCTTTTGTGATTTTGCGATCAAAAAGGGCCCTGAAACTTTCCCTCAAATAGCTGGTGTAGATTCTGAAGCGTGCAGCACCTTCTGACCTACACCATTATTTCATGATGTAGTTGGAGGGAATCGCCCTTGACTTTGAGGGTCAAAGTAAATGGTGCACATCTTAATCATCGCCACATGTCAGACAGAGCCACTTACCTGAGACAGTGAAGGTGCAGGTAGAGGTCCCGACCCCATTGCTGACTCTACACTCATACGTGCCATTGGTGGTTGGGTCCAGTTTGATGCGGAGCTGGGGCACGTCCTGGGGGTCCACGGGAGGTGTCCGAATGGGAATGGTGTTCTTGTACCAGCGGGCGCTGGCTATGCGGCTGGGATTTGACTTCAGAACCACGCAGCGGAGGATGATAGACTCATAGCTCGGAGAACGGATGTCCTGAAAGACCGGGTCCACCACAGGAGGGTCTGAGAGTCAGAGGAGAATAAGATTAGGTGTGAGGTGAGAAAACAACAAGTTCCAGAAATGGAGACTGTGATAGTCCTGTAACTTGGATGGGAATGCAGAAATGTTACAGGCTGTCACAAAAGTGGGTAATTTATGTCTTTAATCCGTTCCCTAATTTGATACTGTGGTTCTTAATCCAGTTATTTTGTCACAGCTGTGATTATTACTTTGTTTGATTACTATTAAGAGCAGGTGAGCCAATCAATCTTTAAAGTGCCTTTTATTGTTCCTTACCAACACATCAAAAGTGAGCTCTTTTGCAATTTGAAAGTCTTTTTAAAATCTGTGAACATAGAAAACACTGCAGTGCGCCAACAGATCTGAAAGGGCCCATGGTAAAACCAAATTTCCTCAATTGTTTGAAATGATGTAGCGTTTACAGATGAGCTCAGAAATATACCTCTCACATATGTTCCAAAAATAGCCACTTTTCCTTTAGGGGTCACAAAAAGAAACACTTTCTGAATATCCGACATGTCAGCAAACAGCAGATTATTGTATATTGATGTACAATACACCAGAACCAACCTGAATATGGAACATTAACACATGTCTGTTTTAAAGGCACAGTACACAAATACTAAGGGATGAAGGGAGGATGGAAAATTATTAAACGAATATGTTTCTGGTACTGAAACCTTACGTTGATTTCAAGGAAAGAAATGAGAGACAATGAGTTTGATAAATGTAACTCGTCAGTGAATTAGTCTTAATTAGTCTGAATTAGGGGGGCAGTGGTGGCCTAGTGGTTAAGGCGTCGGCCACATGATCGGAGGATCGGGGGTTCGAACCCCTTCCCAGTGGGTTGCCCTGAGGTGCCCTTGAGCAAGGTGCCGTCCCCGTCCCGCTCCTCCCTGCGATGGGCTGGCGACCTGTCCAGGGTGCGTCCCCCGTCCTCGCCCTGTGTGCGCTGGGTTGGACACCAGCACTCCCCCGCGACCCCGTTTGGGACAAGCGGCAGATAATGGATAATAGTCTGAATTAGTCACATGGGGCAGCGGTGGCCTAGTGGTTAGGGAGTTGCCCCGGATTGGAAGATTGTGGGTTCAAATCCCTTAACAGCAGGTTGCCCTGAGGTACCCTTGAGCAAGGTACCGTCCCCGTCACTGTGCTTTCAACAGCTGCTCCCTGCTGCACGTGTGTGTATGGGTGAAATTCAGAGGTTGAATTTTGTTGTGTTGTGTTGTTCTGTGCTGCGTTTCACAATGACAAGGGTTGTCACTTTCCCATGATGCATTGCATTGTGACCTGTGATCATCTTGAGTAACCATGGATGTTCTTTGGATAAGAAGAGGGGTTACATTGGGTAAACGTAATCACACACACCTACACACTGCCACACACAGGCTTTAACCACCCAAGGTCTTTGATCAAATGATGTTTTGGGGATTTCTTAGTGAAAATAAATACACATCAAATGTATTTTTTTCTGCACATTTTCTGTTTGTCGGGTTTACCAAATTGGAAAATGGCCTCTTTTATCTCAACAGCATTCATTTTGCATAAAAAGTGCAGGAGCACCCTTACAAGATGCGTATTCACTTGCTGAACTGAAGTATGCAACATTTTGCCAAAAGCTGTAAAGTGAATCAGTGCTAAATGTGACTGATTTGAATGTTTTTGGGTCATCATTCCAGGCCTGTTCTTTTCACATAATGCGTCATTACTGAATTAAGCCCTGGCAGCACTCTCAGCACTAAGGTGAGCACAGTCAGGTTGAGTGTGAGAATGATCAGCTTACTTCAGATTAGCCCTGGCTATGGGGTAATACTTTCCTTGAACCCTTCCACATGACACAAACCATCCCATAAACATCTCATATGCTGTCAAGAGTGCTCATGACCGACTGGGTCTTTAACCATAATGGTGTCATGTTACATTATCGGTAATAGTCATGAGCTGTAATATTTCATGTCATGACTTTAAATTAGCATGATACCATAAACTGTAATGACTTCAAACACTGTGGCATCAAACAGTTTCCGTTGGAGGTAAAACTACAGTTATTAGTGGACATAATTAGTCATGACAACTCATGATGCCATGCGACTTCTGCCGTGACCTTCTTATGGAATGGATATGTCAGTGGGAAGGCCTAATGCAGCTGGTAGCGCTGTGTCTGGATGCATTTCTTCCAGGTCAGTCCAGGAAAGCTGAAAGCTGGAATAGGTATCAGCATGCCTTATATAATAGGTATCAGCATTGGGTTAAGCATTTGGTGGATGGATGGATGGATGGATGGATGGAGGGATGGATGGATGGATGGATGTTGCTTGGGTGTGGTCCAAGGGCTTTGCAAATGGGATACTTGCAAAGTGTACCATGCAATTTTTAATATTAAACTTTAATTCCCCCTGCAAAATGATCTCTTGTATGCTTTGAGCAGTATTTCCTTTAAGTCTTACTCACATGCCAGACAGCAAGAGGTGGCTATTAAAGCATGAAGGCTATTGAGTTTTGGAGTCTTCTAAGCTGTCTGTGCTAATTGCACCTCATTTATTCCTCATATGCTGTTGTCAGAGCATGCTATTAGCTATTATGTATGAAAATGATCACTTAAACAAAACCGTGCGTGAGATAACTGCTGGGACTGGAAGGGAAGCAGTGGTATTCATTGCTGTTCTCAAGCTGGAGTGTCGGTGAAAACATGATATGGTCCAACAAAATTGTATTCAGAAGGTGTGTGGTTATAATAAGTGAAGTGAAAATGACCATTTGTTATTTGGAAGACCACAAAGCACAACGTGAAGAACAATGAAATGCCTTTCTGCTTTTAACTCACATCTAAGCTGTAGGCAGTCATATCTGGTGTCCGGGGAACAGTGATGGGGTCAGTGCCTTGCTCAAGGGTACCCCAGGGTAACGTACTGGTCTGACACCCAAACCCACAACCTTTTGATCATGAGGCCTCGTCCCTAACCACTAGTTCACCGCTGCCAATGAAACAATGCAATGAAAGTTAAAAGGGCAATGATGTGATATCACGCAACCATGGAGATCAGTTTCTGAAAAGGAATTTCAGCATTTTGCTCTTGCAAGAAAGTATTCAAAACAAGTTCAACTTTAGCCATTATAAAGAGAAGATAAAGGTGCTTTGGCTTGGTGCAAAGCGATGTAGTAAACTGACTCTGTAAAGCACATGTGAACTCCGCCAATATTGATTCCTTACTCATTTTTTTTAGCAGATTTACTGCTGTATTCCAGTTAAACACCATGAAGAACTGTTTCGCTTCAGATCTATTTTAACAAAGACAGTTCGTTCACCCTAAAACCCCAATTGCTTGTCTGCTTGGGAATGAAACATTTGAACTGCATCCCCCAAAAGACCGATTTTATCAGCTGAAAAGACAGCCAAGGCTCACGTGGGTGCCACCAGTGCTGGCCCAACAGAAAGTGGGAGTGATGGAGTGAGGCCATTTGCCTGTATGGAAGAGTCCCAAGCTCCAGTAGGTGGAAGAGCAGACAATGCGGGGTGGGGGCAGACAGACATGACTCTGTCTTTAGTGACTGTCTGTTTGTCTTCTGAACAACAAGCTGGACCCCTTCACTCCTTTATCCCCATTTCTTTACAAGTATACCATTATTTCTAGCATTTTTCTTGTGTTTCATCCATTTAAATGCATTTACATCATTAATAGCACACATGTATAATGGTCAGACCTCAATGCTCGTAAAGAGGTACGTAAAGAGCCAGATGTTTTTTTTGTACTTTTGATATATCATGCTCTTTTGTGTAGTAAACAGAGTCAAAACAGAGAAAAATGGCTCAAAGTTTCAGTTCAACACCATTTTTGAAGGGACCTACTGACAGTGGGTTTTAGTAAAATGTAAATACTGGATTAGATATTTGTAGTTTGTAGTTTACATTCAGACTGGATGAGCAGACATGACCTAACTGGAAGAATCTTTTTGGTGGAGGATAACGTGGTGCTCTTATTGGTTAGTTTTTGTGTCATTTTATCAAGAATTAAAGTTCATAAACTGTGGTACACAGAACTATAAAAAATAACCATCTATAACCATATATATATATATATATACAGCACTGTGCAAATGTTTTAGGCAGGTGTGAAAAAATGCTGTAAACAAAGAATGCTTTCAGAAATGGAAATGGAAATGGAAACAAAATGCAGTGAATGAAAAAAAGAGAAATCTAAATCAAATCAATATTTGGTGTGACCACCTTTTGCCTTCAAAACAGCATCAATTCTTCTAGGTACAATTGCACACGGTTTTTGAAGGAACTCGGCTGATAGGTTGTTCCAAACATCTTGGAAAACTAACCACATCATGTAATCCAGACACACTGGATGATGGTGAGATCAGGGCTCTGTGGAGCCAGAAGAACTGAAGCTGGTTTGAAGGCAAAAGGTAGTAACACCAAATACTGATTTGATTTAGATTTTTCTTTTGTTCGCTCACTTTGCATTTTGTACATTGATCAAAATAAACAAACATTATTTATATATCTGAAAGCATTCTTTGTTTACAGCATTTTTTCCACACCTGCCTAAAACCTTTGCACAGTACTGTATATAACTAAAGATTTTATCTTTTTAAAAACCAAATTTTAAAGAGATCAAGTCTACTTTTCATTTCATTCATTTATCTTTATTTGAATGCATTCATCAGAATCAGAAGGTAAAAACAAATCTTTTGCTAGGTAGAAACTCACTCACTCTCTCACTCATTTTCTTTGCCTATCCTACTCGGGGTCGCGGGAGGCCCTGGAGCCTATCCCAGTCTCCAAGCCAGACAGCACCCTGGAAAAGTCATCAGTCCTTCGCACACTCACACCTACAGACAATTTAGCATCTCAAATTCAGCTGATCCGCATGTCTTTGGACGGTGGGAGGAAACACGGTGAGAACATGCAAACTCCAGGACCATCCCGGATGGGAAGCAAACACAGGACCTTCTCGCTGTGAGGCGACAGTGCTACCCCCTGCCCAAATGCCACCCCGCAATGTTTGAAACAATTAGCATAAGTGCCTAATGCATTTCTCCAGTTTTGCATGTATAAGCAGGAAAGATGCAGGGAATGTGGAAGTAAAAATAAAGGGGGCTTGAGCTCAATAGACTGTAATTACCATAACGTATCGTACATGAATGAGCGTCCGGTAATTACTGCCTGTAACGCAGGCTGATTTAAAGTGGGGAAGAAGTAAGAGTCAGTGTATTTGAGCAGATTTGATGCCATATGTTTATACAGAGTCAGAAAGAACAGCCTCTTTTCCTCCGATCTGTTCTTGTAAAGCACGCTACGCTGGGGCTGTTTTAATTTCACAACACAACAGTTCCCATAAACACAGTATAATCATCGGTCACATATGAGAGGAGGTGTCTCTGCACCAGCAGGCTGCAGCATGCGAGCATTAGTCAAAGACTAACGGCTGGAGGAAAAAGGGGAGGAGGAGGGAAAAAGGGGGACGAGATTCAAAAAGTGCATCTGAAGTTGGAAATGGAGGGGGTGCAAAAAGTGGAGAAAGCTGGCAATGTTAAACAAGGTGATATGAAGGAAAGAACAAGACAGTTGGAGTGTAAGAAGACAGAAAGGGACACACATTGAAAGACATATGGACATATGGAGGCAGACAGGCCCAAGACAAGCCAGAAAGGCAGACAAAGAGACGGAATAATAAAAACAAGGCTGAGAGAATGTGAGACAGACACAGAGATGGACAGAAACACCAATGAACAGACGAGACAGATAGACAGATGCAGAGAGAGACAAAGCAGAGAGTGAGACAGACAGACTGATCGAATGACAGAGATAAATAGATGGTGGGCAATGAACAAAGGAGTAGAGAGACAGACAGAGAGAGAGAGAGAGAGAGAGAGAGAGAGAGAGTGAGAGAGAGAATAGGGAGAGAGAAACAAATGGAGAGCGAGAAATGGAAAGACGTGTGTGAGAAAAAAAGAGGGAAGGAGGGGGTCTCTCCGTAATTACAGGGCTGCCATAAAAAAATGATGGTGTCTTTTTCGCAAATCGATCACAGACAAGAGGGAAGAAAGCAAACAAACAGAAGGAAAGTGTGAGCAAGAGAATGAAGAGGGAATGAAACCTGAAATCAGAGAGAATACAGTGTGAACGAGGGAGCCAGATCAGATCAGCCTCTGAGGGGACGGATGAAAGTTTTCTTCTTTTTTTCCCAGCAGCAGCAGGAATATAAAAACTAGGTAAATATAAGTAAATATATTGAGGATCAGAAGGTGGTGGTTCTTAACCAGTAGGCTGCCCTGAGGTTCCCTGGATAGGGCTGCTCCCTGCTGCAAGGTGCGTGTGGGTTAAACACAGAGGGATGTATTTTGTTGTGGTTCACTGTGTGTGTGTTGTGTTTTACAATGACACATTGTCACTTTCACTTCCACTTCCAAACACCTTTTTTTACAGCTTAAAAGACTAAAGCTATTACTGTTATTCGCCAAGTAACAATTCTAAGAATTTTAATTATGTCCTGTTTACGCTGTTGATCAACAAGTTTGATTTTGTTCAGACAGGTTTGAACTTCACTTTTGGCAAATGTTTGAAATCTTATAGTGACTGGATTACGCAATAAATGATCCTCTACAGGCCCAGTGGTTAGGGCGTTGGCCACAGGATCGGAGGATCGGGGTTTGAACCCCTTCCCAATGGGTTGCCCTGAGGTACCCTTGAGCAAGGTGCTGTCCCTGTCACGCTCCTCCTGTGATGGGCTGGCGACCTGTCCAGGGTGCGTCCCCCGTCCTTCGCCCTGTGTGAGCTGGGATGGACTCCAGTACTCCCCCACGACCCCGCTTGGGACAAGCAGCAGAAAATGACTGACTGACTGAACCTATACAGCAAAACATCACATTTGCATATTTTCACCATTATACCAGATGTGTTAAATCAGGAAAAGCAGATATTTCTTCCATCTATCCATCCATCCATCCACTGGTCCATTCATCCTTCCACCCACCCATACATCCATCTATCATCCACTCGCCCACCGATCCATCCACCATCCATCCATCTATCCCTTCTACCCCAAATTTATCCATCTACCCTCCCACCCATATGCCCTATCCGTCCATCCATCAATCCATCCATCCATCCATCCATCCATCCTTCCTCCAATCCCCAGTGCATCCATCCATCCATCCATCAATCCATCCATCCATCCTTCCTCCAATCCCCAGTCCATCCATCCATCGTCCAACTATCCATCATCCTTGATCCATTCAACTGTCCATCCATCCATCAATCCACCAATCCCCCAGTGCATCCATCCATCCAACCATACATCATCCATTAATCCATTCAACTGTACATCCATCCATCCATCCATTGGTCCATCCATTCATGCATTCATCCACCCTACCCTCAATCCATTCATGCTTCCATCCACCCACCCATACATCCATCTATCATCCACTCACCTAACCATCCATCCATCTACTGATCCATCCATTCATGCACCCATCCATTTTATTCCAAATCCATCCATCCATCCACCCACACACCCACCCATCCATCCATCCACCCACCAATCCATCCACCATCCATCCATCTATCCCTTCTACCCCAAATTTATCCATCTACTCACCCACCCATATGCCCTCCTATCCTCCTATCCATCCATCCATCCATCCATCCATCCATCCTCCAATCCCCAGTCCATGCATCCATCATCATCCATCCAACCTCCTTGATCCATTCAACTGTCCATGCATCCATCAATACACCAATCCGCCAATGCATCCATCCATCCAACCATACATCATGCATTAATCCATTCAACTGTCCATCCACCCATCCACTGGTCCATCCATTCTTCCATTCATCCACCCTACCCTCAATCCATTCATGCTTCCATCCACTCGTCTACCCATCCATCCATCTACTGATCCATCCATTCATGCACCCATCCATTTTATTCCAAATCCATCCATCCACCCACACACCCACCCATCCATCCACCCACACACCCGCCCACCAATCCATCCACCATCCATCCATCTATCCCTTCTACCCCAATCCATCCATCTACCCACCAACCCATATGCCCTCCTATCCATCCATCCATCATCCTTGATCCATTCAACTCTCCATCCATCCATCAATCCAAAAATCTCCCAATGCATCCATCCATCCATCCAAACATCCAACCATACATCATCCATTGATCCATTCAACTGTCAATCCTTCCATCAATCCACCAATCCCGCAATTCATTCATCCATCCATCCATCCATCCATCCATCCCATTTTCAAAAAAATTTAAAGGTACTGGAGTCTATCTCAGTGCTTCTAGGGTGAAAGAGTTTTGGCTAATCCAAAAAGGCTGGATTAGGCATAATACCACCCCTAATAAAATACATGTACTTGTAAATGAACTTTCAAGAAAGGCTAAATGTTAACTAAAGTAGCTTCAGCTTAGCTCTGAAGATCATGGCCTAGTGGTTATGTGACTCTTGCAAATTTATCACAGCGCTCATAAGGGACGCTTTTTAGAGAGACTCGGTTAAATACATAAACTCCATTATGAAGGTACGGTGCATCACTTTCTGCTAATGGCCTCATGAGAAAAGGACTGAAGAGCACTGAGTGGTGTAGAGTTACCCTCGCCGCCTTTGTGTGGCTAGTGCCAGTCCGTCGCGCTAATGAATTCACAGCCCCTTTAGTTTAGACACTTGGAAAAAACACTTTCCGCAAGCATGGTAATGGATGCATTATTGAAAGTATGAATGCATTAATATGTGGGCCGGCTCTGAAAGGCTGTGTTTAAATATAGCGGGGGTTGGAGTTGGGGGGGATTATCATTGATAATAGTGGACTGCTGTTGAGTGCTAATGGAATATGCACATGTGGTATGTATGGCGAGTCCCTGGGTGCCTCAAATCACCCCGATGAAGCCTGGATTAAAACTGCATTAGTGAAACTTTCATCAAACCAGATCTAATCGCACCATGGATTGAGAAAAACACGCTGCTGTCTCTCCATAGTGATTACGCTTTTGGCCGCCAGTTTAGGTAATTGTCTACGTAGTTTGGGGTCATTGACGCTTTTAATGGAACTATAAAATCCAGAGCAGGTAAAATTGCGAGACGTTTTCCATGAATCTGCTGAGAAAACCGTTGTTAAGTTATACCTGTAACACCGACTGAGTCAGCAGCAATTGCAAGCTGCCATTATGTTATTTTAGCCAAAGAGTTGGCCTGTCTTGTTGGGAAATATACCTGAAAAAATCACGTATTTAAAAGAAGAAAAAAAAGCTAATGAAATCCAAGGAAAATACAAGGTATGCTCTTGTCATTTTGGCAAGACGTGCCAGGTTGTCAACTCCTGCTAAATTAAAATACCTAATGCTTAAAATACTAATGGCTGAGCCATTAATTGCATAAATGTACACTAGATCATATGCCTAGGCTCTGTTTTACTAGAATGATTCATGCACAGATCATACTTAATACTGTTACTTAATTAACGCATTAACAATGCAATATAAGAACAGGAACTACAGACAGACAGACAGACAGACAGACATACAGACAGATAG
Source organism: Hepsetus odoe (assembly GCA_017165825.1). Lineage (NCBI taxonomy): Eukaryota > Metazoa > Chordata > Actinopteri > Characiformes > Hepsetidae > Hepsetus > Hepsetus odoe. The sequence continues at coordinate 5,376,308 of CM029367.1, forward strand.
ATAAACAGAGAGACAGATAGATAGATAGATAGATAGATAGATAGATAGATAGACAGATAGATAGATAGATAGATAGATAGATAGATAGATAGATAGATAGATAGATAGATAGACAGACAGATGGACAGATAGATAGATAGATAGACAGAGGCAGATAGATAGATAGATAGATAGATAGATAGATAGATAGATAGATAGATAGATAGATAGATAGACAGACAGACAGAGGCAGATAGATAGATAGATAGATAGATAGATAGATAGATAGATAGATAGATAGATAGATAGATTTCTATATTAAAATATTTTATAAATATTTGTGGTTAAATATATCGGTATCCGCCTTGACCAGAGTTTAAGTACAAAATTAGGAAACATCAGCCTAAAATTGCAGCATTCGTGCCTGGATATCAGACATGAACATGTTTTCAGGGAATTTTGATGCAGCACAAGTAAAAACTTTCCCTTTGTATCAAAAGTCTTGCAGTGCTGATCAAGGACCAACATCTCCACACCGATGGGACTGCGTTCATTTGAAGATGAAAGGCACAAACTTGTAACGCATCTGCACTCAGACTTCCAGATGCTTCATATGCAACCCCAGGCTCATTCAATTGTCAGTGTAATGAGATGTGGAGGACTGTGGGTACTCACATTCCACGTTGAGCTGCACCTGTGCCAGCCTGCGTTTGATGTTGAGGCCGTTGTACGGTGCCGTTTGGCATCGGTACGCCCCCATCATGTCCCGCGTCACGTTGGTCAGCCTCAGCCGCCCGTCCCGCGTCTCCACCATCCAGTCACCCGACGGCATGGGCAGGTCCTTGTTGGCGCGGGACCAGAGCACCGGTGGCCGTGGCTTGCCGTCCACCAGGCAAACAAGCTCAGCAGTCCCACCCTCACTCACGTTCACCACACTCCCTCCCACTGGGATGCTCAGGACAGGGGGGACAACTGGAAAGAAGAAAAGAAAGTAAATATTTGATTATAAATGACAAAAAATTTATACAATCTTACAACTGAACAAATTCCCTGCAGAAAACATGAAAGACGGTTTTAAGAGTGACAACGGAGAACAAAGAGTACGATATGAGTTTTTCCTCGCAGATCTCTCAGTAGGATTGTGCACATTCTCACTTGATTTTGCAGCCAAGGTCCTTCTGTGAACTTTAGTCACAAAAAAAAAGCTGTCACTTTTTATTAGCCATTTATTAATTACATGAATCAGCTATTTCAAACATGCCAAGAAATTCAGTCAAATGTTGCTGCTCAGATATAGAAGAAATAAAATTCAATTATGACTGGATTTCGATCATGTTTTTGTAACACATACAGTCTCGTTGTAGACGTATAAAGAGACGTTTCAGTATTCTTCAAGAAAGTCAGCATACCACCTTAAATGGCAGTTTCATTCTGATGCCTGTGTAACTGCAGCATCACTTAAGGTGGAAACATTGAAAAGAGTGATCTTTTATTAGATCATCTTCATCTTTATTAGATATTTATATATTTATTAGATATTTATATATTTATTAGATCATCTTTATCTTTTATCTTTTATAAAGCTCATTCCCATTTGCTGTTTGTCAGTGGACTTTGTCAGCTAAATGACATTCATTTGAATAGTGTCCCCCTGATGAGCTTCTCATTTTGCAGACATCCGGGGCAAATTAAGTCCGTTTCTTAAAGATTGTATCAACGTGGAACCCATCCATCCATCCATTTTGTCCCAAACGGGGGGGGGGAGTGCTGGAGTCCAACCAAGCGCACACAGGGCGAGGACAGGGGACGCACCCTGGACAGGTCGCCAGCCCATCGCAGGGAGGAGCGAGACGGGGACTCCACCTTGCTCAAGGGTACCTCAGGGCAACCTATTGGGAAGGGGTTCGAACCCCCGATCCTCCGATCATAGGGTCAACGCCCGAACCACTAGGCCTCAACTTGGAACCCTGACATGTAAATCTGCTTGCTCAACTAACAGCTGTTCTCTGAATGTGTGGCCCTGTAGACCAGCACTGAATTTACAAAAACGAATGGAACTCCACTCCACGAAATATGACTGTACGATGCACAGTCAGACATGAGATCATATTAACAGCTTCACTTTTGTGGTTATACTGTTATTTGGCAACATCTCCTTTTCCAACTGAAGCTGCTAATTGTCGTTAAACCAAGCAGTTATTCGAACACAACACACTTCTTCTGCATCTACCACAGTTGAATCAGTGGGCATGCCTACATCCAGTTTCCCGGGAAGGAGTATTGGTGACAGTCCCTTGCTCAGTAGTACCTTAGATTAACATTCTGGTCCCTCAACACTAGCCCATTAAGTGCCCCAAATAATAAAAAAGCCATGAAAGAAGGATAACGTCCAATAGGACTTTGCATCCTACAGACAATGTATCTGATGGTGAGGAAAGCATTAGTCAGCTGTAATCATTTGTCATGCTTGGTATAAACTATGATCTTTATCCAGATCATTAAAAAGGATTGCTACTCAAACCACTGGGTAACTCCATTTACGATAGCAAAAGCTCTTTCGCATCAACTCTTTCATTATCTCGACTGTCATTAAAACTTCATTAACTCAGTGACAGGTATTGAGTCCTTAAAACCTTGTATCTCTGCTGAATCTAAATGTAAGGATCAACAATATTACAGAGACTAAGCCCCCAAACTCCAATAACCTAAGAAATTCATCAAGAGTTCTGGTCCTGTCCTGTTCTATTCACTGGTTTCTGGCCATCAAGCAGTTAAAGGTGGTGCTTAATGAATTCATTTATAGTATTCAGTTTTCGTGTCTTTTATGAAGGACACCATGTGCCCTAAGCTAAGTACACCATTGTTAGATATGGGTACATAAACAGAATTCAAGGATCTATCAAAATAGGATTAAGAGTGAGGGACCAAGAGACGTAATCATCCTGCCATCAGCATCTGTGCCTTTATTGAACTTCTAAATGTTTAATAGAAGCTCTGTGAGATGCATGCAAATGGCTGGCCAGAGAGTATCCCTATTAGCCCCAGGACTTAATGATAAAGTCTAACTCGATTTATTCAATGATCTAGAAAAGAAACACAAGTCTGAGGGAAACAAAATGCAGGGGGAAACAAATGGAAAGAAACAGTGAGGAAAGTGGAGACGAGGGAGAAGATTAATGTGAGAATGGGAGAAAGTGTAGGAGATTGATCATGCCGGTAGTGTGGAGCTAGAAAAGCAGTGTAACTCTTTGGGAAGGTCAAAACTTTTGAAAGGCACAAAAAAGGGCAAAAAAAATAATCAACGCAGTGAAAGAAAAAAAGAAAGACTGTTATGGGGACATCCCACTATGCCCAGCAGAGATCCCATTTCCAGAGTCTTTCAGGGTTTTGAAGGAACATCTAAAGTCAGATGTAGACCACAAGACATCAGCTGTGACTCTGATGTCTCAGGCAAAAGTGATCAGGCTACAGAATCTCAATCCAATCTTAAATGCTTCCAAAGGGCCCTGATCATTTGTTTGATATTACAAAGAGATGCTTGGCAAAGCTCAAGTGGTTTGAGATAGTTGGCATTGAAGAACTGGCTGTAGTTAAGAGGGAATACCAGCTGCCCTCGGAGGTCCCAAAACATAAGGATTGCTTGACATCATGAACCAGTTCTATCACTTTTACGCAAGATGGTCCAAAATTGCTGGTCAAGAGAGTTAAAAAATGCTGGTCATATACATCCACTGTTCAAAAACCCTTCATTTCCAGTGTTAGAAGTTCCCCCCTCATACGTGCACAATTAACCTGAATAAATGGTTCTTGGCGTGGCTGTATTAGTGTAGGTAAAAAATACAGAAACATACAGGCACAGAAAACATTTCCACTGAAAATGTTCTACAAACTAATACCCCATACTTCTTTTTCTTCCATGGTATCACTCCTCACCTTTGTCTTTAAAACAAAGGAATAAATATGGGATAAAAGGTACTTTCTACCGCCCTTCTAAGCCCTTTTTATAAGGCTTTTAAAGCTGGAACATCTACAAGTAATAGGTCCTGACAGCTTTGTAGCTTTGCATTACTTCCTGGGTTGTGCTTTTGCTCCATTTGTGATTGTGTGCCATTTTGTTTAAGTCACTGTGCTACTGCAAAACGGAGTTTCTTTTAGAAGAATGACATTTGGAGTCCCTCATCAATTAGTGGAATTTATGAAGTCTTTAACCTCAAAAAAAGAGATACACCGGAGAAAAACGGAAAATATTTTGCGCTTAGTCTTCAAAAAGTGATACAGAAAATCATCTTCCCAGGAAAGAAACTTTAGACTCCTGGACTCGTATTGTTTTATTCATTGGTTTCTGGCCATCTTCGTACAGTAGTAGGAGAGGTTTGATGACAGAATAGGAGGCCGGGAAAATGGGAGCATCGATTCATTTTTCATATTTCTTTCGCCTTAAGTCACTATCATTATTAGTGGACTGTGCTTGCATGTACAGCAGCCCATTCTTTCTGAGCATCAAAGCACAACACGCAACCTGAAGTGGGTTAATATGTCTGGATCAAATGGATGTGATGACATGGGTGTTAACTGGGAAAGAGGTTTCTGTTAATGGGATTCCTGTGATGTGAAGGGAGAGGAAGCAAAGAAATAGTAAAGAAACAGAGAGCAAAGAAAGAAGAGGCATGAAACATTGAAATAAAAACATGGAGAAGCCAAGTGCTGCTGAAGGACTTAAAAAAAATAATAAAATGAAATGAAATACTGTCATATACTGTAATTGAAGGATCATTATCGACCCATTAGTTCTGGATCAAATGAATGTGCTGAAGTTTGTATACTGAGTAGGAGGTTTCCGGTAATCCTGTAATGAGACATAAAGACATGCTAAATAGAAATTAATGAAAGAAGTGGTAAGAAAAGAAAAACAAGAAGCCCAAAAGTGCTCAATGAATATCTGTATAAATAATAAAATGATTATATATATATATATATATATATATATATTCTAATTAAATAATAGTTAATAAAATAATAATTGAATTTCAATTATTAATTGTCGAATGATATATAATATTATAAAATAATAAATAAAATGAAACAATACGCTGATATATACTCATTCTTGGCCCACCAGTTCTGTTAGTAAGAATCACAAAGTTGACTTTGATAAAGAAATATCCATACCGCTGCTTTGCGTGATGTTGACGTCCACTCTGAGCTCGGGAACATTGCTGCCGGGAAAGTTGGCCATGCAGCTGTAGGTAGCCTGGTCTCGAAACTTCATCTCCACAATCTCCAGGCTGCTGGTGCCGGGGGGCATGTCCGGGTCACTGCGCAGCACGATCAGAGTCTCCGATGGGTAGACGGGCACGCCGTTCTTATACCAGGTGTAATTAACCTTATCCTGTGGCTGTGCGTCCACGTGGCAGGACAACTTCAGGTCACGACCCATCTGGATGCTTTCGCCATCTTTGTTGGAGTCTGGTGTGATCTGGAACGTCAGGTTCTTCATTGCTGTGGAGTAAGAGAGTGAAGGAGAGAATGATGAAACAGAGGAAAAGAAGGGGAGGAGAAGAGCCAGAGGAAAAGTTATAACAAGGAGACGGAGAAGAAAAGATTCAGTAATAGTAGATGAGAGGACAAGAGGCACTTCATTACTGCAGTGGTTGCTGGACATGCAGGCATAGTAACCGTCCTTTTTACTTTGGCGCGACACGATGCAGCATTAACTCTCCCAAGCAGACTAAAACAGAATTATTCATTAACTTTTTAAATATAATTATGGAAAATATGATCAACAGTGGTCAAGCAACAAATCCAATTGACCAAAAATGATGTGTTTGCACCTCCAGCTTCTTTATGTCAAAAATAAAAAATAAAGGTATTGATAAAAATATTCCTCTCATTTTTTTTTCCTTTCCATCAAATTATATTAAATTGATATTTAAATTATAAAACAAATAAAAACCAACTTAACCATTTTCCCAACACAAGAGACCCATAAAGTATGAACAAAAAGTACATACTGTATTTTTAAAAGAGCCTTTTTGTTGCCTTTTTTGTTGTTCCCAAGGTTTTATCATCACTTTTGAGATAAGTGAAGGAAATATATTTCTGAAGGAAACATTTCTTTGCAATTTTTGCATTTGCAGATTTAAAGGCACTTTGTTGATTTAGTTCATTATCTTAACCATATCCATCTTATCATGATAAGCCTGGGGTATAGTTCTGAGCCGATTCAAGCTCTCAAGAGTCAATAGAAGGAGAAACACCAAGGCCAATAGTCTAGTTTAGGACAGACAAACAAACTCACACACACAGTAGCAAAGTAGGTTCTACAAGCGGTTACAGAGAGAACATGCAAATTCCAAACAGAGGACCCAGGCTGCTTTAGTTAGGAATCGAACCCAGAACCCAGAACCACTGACCACTGTACCACCATAGCATAACCACATTCCCTTTTCTGGACAGAACAGTGTGGCAGACTGCCAGTTCTCAATCCTGTATTATTAGGTTACATTTCCTCAAATCGAAAAACTTAACACAGCATTAAAACGGTAAAGATGAGTCATCCATTGGTCAAGGTATGTTTTTTTGAAGTTACACTTCCTTCAAAGAAGAACTAATTTAAATATGAAAAATCTTACTTATCTGCTTTATTTCACAGACTAGAAATGTTTTAAATTGTTGAACATACCAAGTTTAGGCCAATGGGCAGTAAGTGACATTTGCTGCCTTTAAACCAGACGTGCTTCAACCTTTTTTGAATTTTTGAAGGGTGGCGCTGTGCCCTGGGAGCAGTGTCGGGATGGTACCTTGCTCAAAGGTGCCTCAGGGCAACAGCCTGGTCTGGGACTCTAACCCACCACCTTTGGATCTCGATGGCATGTTCCTAAGCACTGTGCCACCTTGCTTGAGGTCAAATGTTCAAATGTTAAAAGCAAAATGAGAAAATCATTTGCAGTTTTATCATTCAGTCTAATACATCCATGGTTTTACTCATCCTTCTTCCTTCTTTTCTGCAGTTTTCTATTTAAAACTCAGGAAGATCTATCACACTAGCAGAAAGGTCTACACATGGCACTGTGACGCTCTAGGCAAAACAACATTGTGCTACACCAGCACATTTCCAACATCCCAACCAAAAGCAATAATGCACAAATGCCAATGCCCTGTCCTTACAGACAAATTCAGAACTGAACCCAAACAAACCCTTTGGCTGTTCTTGCACTGCCCATATTTTGTGGTCATTGCAATATAGAACAAAAAATGCACCTTTTGTGATTTAGAACAGCCAGTAAAACAAGAGCAGGGACTGCATTTATCAATTTTTAATTTATGAAAATTATGGCTTCTTCATGGAAATGTACCCATTATTTTTGACATAAAAAAAACAGCCAGACAGCTCAGTTAGCTAATTTAGCCACATACCAGGGTTCCTTGAGCTGTTTCCACAGCTTTTGTGGATGCAGTGCTTCACACTGTTTAATTCTCAGACTTTGTCTCTCCTCCTCTGAGTTCAGGAGGAAAAAAAAAAAAACACTCCAAACAAGAGATATAGGGCATTTAAATCCCATTCTTGCAAAGCTAGTAGTGGGATTAGGCTGCAAATCCATGGTTGCTCAAAGATCGGAGGGTTTAGTAAAGAGTGAGAGTGGAATTTTGGTCAGCCTAGACAACTGACATCGCTCAGTCATGGTAAAATAAGAAAATCTGCAATCAAGTTCCCAATAGGTGACCAAACTGGTCCTATGTTCTGAAGTAGATTGACTTCAGTGCAGCTGTACCTGAAATCTACTCAAATCTCAAAAAGCTGAGTGTAGTATTTACTGTTCTGACAACATGACAAATGACCCTGCAGGTAGGGACTGAGGATTTTAGAGCCATATGCTCAGAGCCATGTGTTCAAATGGACGGCCTCCTCGATTCTACGCCGTGCTTGGGAATCTGAAGCAGTGTGTGTGTTCCTGACGCGTTGTAAGCCTCATTACCGGCAGCAGAGACAGATCTCAAGTTCACGTCGGCCCCACACACTCCTAGAGAGAGCGCTGATGCTAATTAGCTCTTTTCCACTCCGATTAATTGGAGTAAATAAAGATGATTAAAAGGGCTAAGAATAGCCACAGGGCTGCAATGACGGCTGGGCGTAATGGTAGTTTTTATAGCGCCTTTGCCACTGCCTTGAGCGTTTGACATGATTACACACAGACAGCAGAGCTAATCAAAGTTCAGCCGCTGCCTCGCCCTCGTGTGCAAACACACACACCTTCCCGACGGAACAGAGAGGCGGACAACGTGATGTGCTTTGGTTGGCTTGAAATTCCATCAAGAGTGATTATACTTGAGCACTTCGAGTGCCAAACATAGCAAATTATGTAGAAATACACACACACACGCACACACACACACACACACACACAAATACACCAGACACAATGTTAAAACTACTGAGGGGTGAAGTGAATAAAAGTGATTATCTCATTACAGTGACTCCTGTCCAGGAGAGGGATATATATTAGGCAGCAAGAGAATAGTCAGTTCTGAGTGTATTGCAAGCAGGAAAAAATGAGCAAGTGTGTGTGACTTCCACAAGGGCTGAGCTAGGATGTCACTATGCTGCCTGCAGTGGGCATGTGAAGAACAGAACTGGTCAGCGAAGCAATGGGCAGCCACATGTGGTTTGCTCATCTGAAGAAATGATGGAATCAGGATGAACTAATATGAACTAATAAACCAATCTGTCGGAGGCAGGATGATGCTCTGAGCAATGCCCTGCTGGGAAACCTTGGATCTTAGCATTCATGTGCAAGTTACTTTGACATAACTACCATAAGTTGGAGATCAAGTTCACCTGTTTTTTCTTCTTCTTGATGTGGTGTCAACAAATCAATCCATCAACATGGGTTTGCTATAGCTAAACAGTATACTGTCTGATTGAGAGCTATCTTGACACAGGTGAACACGACAACACAAACACTGATTGTTGCTAAATGCTACAGGTATGTAAACCAGCTGTCTGGGTGCCATACCATAGAAGAAAACGATACATTACAAATGATTTGACATGAAACTTTGGATGCTTCTGCTAAGTGCACTTCTGGATCGGGTTCTATGAGACAGATATAATATCTGACAAAACCACCACCTTTCCTGGCCAATCCGATTTTTTTTCAGGCTTTATACAGCAGTAGAATTGGTCACAATAGACTTTGTACCACTCTTCAAAGTTTGAAAGCATTATGCACTGGGGAAATCTACTCAAACACTCTGATGGCTCGTTTTTATGCAGATTTGGTACTTCTGCATAACTGGGGGCACTAATAGCAATCGGACCTACTTGCAAAAGCAGCTCTCACCTCACAGACTGCAGCTTTAAGTTTTATTTGTTAAATAAAGCTAAAAGTAGACGTTTCCAAATGGTTTTCACTGTCCATTAAGCTTAATTCACACGCAGTAATACATATTGCTACGTCTTTATTGCTCAATATAAAAACACTTCGTTTAAAGACATTGTTCTTCAAAATACTGAGCATGAAATCTTTTTTAAGGCACTAATTAGTGATGTCTCACCTTTAGCATATGGAACAGCATAAACTTCCACCTGCACTAAACTGCAGAAGTCAATTGACCCTATCTAGCACCTATTATACATACATACATACACTGAAAACATTAATAAAAGCTGCTAATAAATGTCCATAGCAGGTCCAAAAAGTGTGTTTTGAGGATTACTGAACTAATAATGCATTACTGAGTGATTTCCCCATCAGAGCTTCAGATATGTACTAATACAGGTTATAAAAAATGGATCTTAAATGTGATGAAGCAATTTATAAATGCCTAGTTTGGGCTTAACTAATCACACATCTAGTCCTTTATTATTATTCGCTCGTATTTGTGGCATAAAATATTGAGCTTTCACATTGGAGAAAACTGTAGGAAATTAAGAGTCTGTGCAAAATGCCTTCTATTTCACATCTGAATAGTAAGTAATACGTTTAGAGGCAGAAAATTCCAGTTTATGATTTAACCTTCACAGTTAGAATGTGAAATGATCTATAATTTTAAGGCAGCACTCAAAACATCTAAACAAACTCCAAGCACAAAGGGCTCAATGTGGTGCCAAAAGAGGTTCCATGAGGAAGGGCAGAAGTTAATTTAGTGCTTTGTTAAGCCAGTTTAAAAAGTTCTTTAAAGGAAAGCATTCAGTATTTTTCCAGCATAAAGAAGAACCATTTGTGCCATTAAATGGTTCTGAGCTTTCCCATGGCTAGTAGTTGGAGACCAGGCCATGGGATCAGAAGGTTGTGGGTTTGAATTCCAGACCAATTGGTTACTTTTGAGCAAGGTACCATCCCCTTCACTGCTCCCCAGGTGCTGGATTTGGCCCACTGCTGCACTTATGTGTGTGGGTTAAATGCGGAGGGTACTTTTTGTTCTGGTTCACTGTGTGCTGTGTGTTCACAATGACAAATAGTCACTTTAACAGAATTTACATGTTAATAATAATAATAATAATAATTGGCTCTTGAATAGTAGTGTATGTCTGTACAAGCCTGTGTGTACTTACTTCTAACTATGAGGTTCACGTTCCTCCTGGCAGGGTTGCCCACATTGTTGACAGCGGTACAGTTGTAGAATCCCGACTCAGCTGTCGTGACTGATCGCAGGATGAGGGAGCCACCACGGACCACTGAACGGCGCGGCAAGGGGCCAGGGTACCGGGACCAGGTCACCGTGGGGGTGGGGAACCCTGCTGTCACCTCACAGGTCAGTGTGACATCCTGGCCTGGATCCACCACATACGTCTCATTCACAGACAGCTTCAGAGCAGGGGGAGCTGGTTGAGTGGAAAAAGTTGAGTCAGTCAAACAGATTGCATTTACCGCTTAATATTTTGGAAACACTGTTTAAATAATTGGAAAATTTGTTTGTCAGAGGTTTTAAATGACGTGCAAGTATCCACGATGAAGAGAAGAGCTGGAGATCCCTTTAAAATAACAAAGAAAGCAGAATTACATCAAACATTTTCAAAGTGAGAATCAGATCTCACTTAGACCTACACCTATTTTGGCTTTATTTTAGGAATCGTTTAACTCTCTATCAGAGCGTACCACAGGAGATTGTCTGCTATTGAGTTTACCTGAAGCTCAGGCACAACTAGAAAATGTAGCAGGGTAGTAGTCCAAAATTTCAAAGTCCAAGAGTAGTCCAAAATTTCTCCAAAGCAATTCCAAAGCACCTGGGTGTTCTTTCTTTTTCAGATTGGTGGAGAAGAATGTTAAGAATAAACCAAAATAGGTGAAATCAGGTATCGGAAAGAAAGATTCATATGTAGGTCACTGTGTGAGAAGAAAACAACCGTTTGACACTGGTCAAGTACAGGTACTGGACTGAAAATGAATGACAAAAAACATTGTCCTTCAGGAAGCCTGGAGAACTGTTCCTCAATAGAACATTCCAATATACAAGAACATTTGGCTCTTCAGAAGCAAAATAGGTAGAAACGAGTGGTGGTTTGAGATTATGTACGGTCCTGTATATGTGAATGATATTTTTTAAGATTTAAAACTCAAACTCATTAAATCTGTAACTCTGTTAATCTGTAAGATCAAATGTGCAAAGCTCTTCAAACTTTACAAAGAATATTCCTGCTGGCAAATCTATATACATATAGATTCCAAGTGTACAAAGCATCATTCTGGAAAAGAGCATCTTCCAAACGCTGTAAATCCGAATGTAACGGATGATAAGATAGGAAGGTAACAGTGTAGGTGGGGAAAGTGAGGTGAGAGATGCTAGAAGAGGTTAGAGTGTAAATAATGTGCATTAACACTTCTTTAATTTAGTGATGAAAGAATGAAAGTGTAGAGTGGGGGGAGGGGTGGTTGATTATGAATTGAACAGAGTGATCACTTCAATTCAATATCCTTCCTAGGGCTTGGATTAAGAGCTCTACGCAGGCAGGCTAATCCCACATCCAACCAATTCAGAGCAAAAAGGGCCACATACTCTTCATCAACTGAGCAGAGATATGAGATTTTTCCACCAAACTGCTGAAACTGAAGAACTGAAGAGAGACTTCTGGTAAAAGGTGGGATCAAATCCTAAAACCCAGATGATTTAATTAGATAGTGGATAATAGTGTTTCACTGCTAGTTGGTGCAGAATGGCACTATCGATCAGAAGATCTTTTTGAGGAAGGAATAAGTCACAACTCAAGCTCCAGTTTAAAACGCAGACGTTACTTGCATTAGTGAGATTACGCTACATGATTTTAACCGTTTTAATTCCAAGTCACCAGCAAATGTCTTGCAACCTGAGACCATTTTCTAGGGAGCCTCATTTGAAGAGACTGATGGTGTGGGTGATACTGTGAGATTAAACTCCAGAATGATCGGCCTTCAGCCATTTCTCACTCTCAAAACGTTTCAGGAGTCCTTGTGAGATGGTCCACGAATGAGTGATTCAGACAACAGCCACTGAGGAAGCTAGGAGAGAGGAAAAAAGGAAGAATATGGAGAGAAAAATCATTTTGTCTAATGCCTAATAAAGGTGATAAAGTATAGGCCAGGGTTTCAGTCTTTAATCACGGTACCCAAAATGGATGCAGGAAATGCATAAACTATTATGGATCTAGTTCTGCAGATATTTAGAAACAGAGTAACTCTTGAAGAGAGTAAATACTGTCAGATCTTGTGAGATGGACCAAACAGACTAGCTGGAAGCTCCTCCCTGCCTCTGGCCTGGAGCGAGAGGGGGGGGGGGGGAATGCTCCTCTCACCTTTAGCTGGAACACTGAATTTCATAAACAGCCCATTGCCACAAAGCAGAGCCACCTAAAGTTCGGGAAAAAACGAGGCGACGTGCCAGGACTGTTATGAGGGATCTCACCTCAACGAGCATGGGACAAAGGGGATAGAGGAGAGAGAGACAGTAAAAAAAGAAAAAAGAGAAGAAAGGACGAGCCTGTGCCAGGGAAAGACAAAAAGGACAAGTCCAGAGGGACATTCATCTTCTGTATGTGGCTTAGAGCTCAACTCACAAGGGCCCGACGCCCACAATATCAAAAAGCCAAACCACACAAGAGTGCAGGAAAACAGTAACTCTCTTTTACAGCCCTTAAGTTCTAGGTATTGACTGGGTGAATGAGTCCAAAGCACTAGATAATTATTTTGAGGAACATGGTGGAAACTTACAGGACAGATTAACTAAACTTCACTGAAGAAGTTTTATCTGTCAAGTTTAAAGTTTAAATTACTTTGCTATTATTTGGAGCAGATTTGTAATAATTACCAAGACATTGAAACTAAATTGTACTAAACTATTGAGCAATAAAGCAAAAAAGTGAAATATAGAAAAAATATTTAGCAAAATATTTAGTGACATATCTCAGAATTACATCCTTTTACTGACAGGTGATGTCGATAGAAACCAACAAATGTTTACAGTAAAATCACTCGTTTTAACAGGAAAGTAACTGATAACGGCCCAATAAAGCCACAGTAAGAAGATTAGCTTTTTCTCACAGTCCAGATCTGAGTATATAATCAAGAAGACTAGCACCGTGTAACTAGTGGCCTAGTGGTTAGGGAGTTGGATCAGATCGTTGGGTTTTTTTTTTATCCAGGATGAGCAGGTTGCCCTTGAGCAAGGTACCGTCCCCGTCACTGCTCCCCAGGCACTTTCAATAGCTGCCCCCTGCTGCACGTGTGTGTATGGGTGAAATGCAGAGGCTGCATTTTGTTGTGGTTCACTGTGTGTTGTGTTGTGTTTCACCATGACAATAATAGTCCGTTTCACTTTTTTTAGACCTAACGGTGTAATTTAATGTGTTTTATTATATTGTTACCCCAGAAGAAGTATGCAAAAATTAGGCATTTTGCAATTTGTCATCATTTTACCCAAAATAATATCAGAACTTGCCATCAAAAAGTACTTTGGAGCTTGTCTCTAAAATACAGCCAGAAAGCACCGTAAAAAGAAAGCATTACCAGAAAAAACGCATGCAAAGCAGCTCCGTGGAAGTGAAAAGGTGTGAATAAATGAAAACCAGCCATCTGCAGAAACATCCTCTAAACGATTACTGTCCAAAGAGCTGCCCAGACTTCAAATAATGAGAAAAAAAAAAAAAAAGCATGCCAGAGATATTTTACCACAGGTTGGAGTTCAGACCAATTAAAACTGACCCACATACAACCCTTATTCGGAGTGCTATCTCCCAAAAGTGTGTCCAAAACTGATTTAATCTGTTCTAACTATTTTGGCAGATGTTTTAACAGATTCCAGTGTTGGAATAGAAAATAACCAGCAATGGTTTTTGCCAAGTGTATCCATTTATAGCCTGGAAAAGGATAAAAAAAAAAAAAATCTAAAAAAAAATATATATATATTGTGATTCAGACTTTAAAGGTCTAGAATATGTTTAAAATCCATTTCTGCCCATTTGAACAAGCCTCAAATTGTAAATGAAGTTGGCGGTGACCGTTTTAAACAAGAAGGCATATTTCACTCATTAACCAAGGTTTTAGATACATTAGGTAACCGTGCCTGGAGAAATGTTCTTATAATTCTGTGCTTCTTCTTCTTGGCATTGAGAAACATCTATTTTGACTTTGATCGTTACATTTTTAACCTTCTGCTGGGCAAAAATGGAAACGTATATTTATCACAGATATATTCATTTTTCAGAGATGCTTTAACATCAATGTATAGCAACCAAACAATATTTTTATACCACGTGATTAGACACCTGTAAGAAATTTTAATATACGTTTATAGTTTCAGTCTGGGAGTTTGGGGGGCCGAGCTGAAGTAGCATTATGAGGTTGCAAATGCTATTTTAAACCAATGGAAAGACTTTTGCACCACAGTCCTATAACACATGACTTATGGAAATGCTTCCTCAAAACCTTGCATCTATAAGACTGGGGAGCTTGCATTAAAACATT
>CM029367.1:5398722-5533722 GCA_017165825.1 Hepsetus odoe
GTAGTTTGCATAAGTGCGCCCGTCCGTTCCTAGAGTCAGCTAAAGAGGTAAATGCCAACCTCCTTTCCCAAGGAAATGTCGTGTATATGCTGGCGCATGCACACACTCGCATGCCCATTCATTCTCATTACATCTGATGGTGTATTAGTAGTCAGTGGAGGGTGTATTGAAGGTAAAGGATGGCAGCGGTGTGCTGGTATAATGAGAAGCCTTCTGATCAATAGCAGATACCCAACGTTCTGGCGCTCCTATACCTTCCGGGAGGGAAGCTCTAAATCAGGCCATTTATGAGATGGCTGATGGGTCATACGAAGCTAATGAAAAGACTCATGGATGGCTCATGCCAAAGGTAATGTGGCTATAGGGCTTTTACCATTCAGGCATCCATCTGAAAGAGAAAATATTCCTGCCCTGCCTCTTCTTTCTCTGTTCACCCTCATCTGTCTCTTTGTTACACATAAATGGACCGGGGGATGGAGTGTGTGTCTATGACCAGCCGACCAGAAATTCCTATCTGTGTGAATTTTCTGTCTGTGCTTTCAGGACAACAGTGTTTCAGCTGCCAAAAGAACAACAGGATTCACCAGATTGTCTGGAAAATCTCATTTGATTTCATGTTCTCGTCAACTTTTCGCTTATATTGTCTATACCTTGTCGAGATCTTATATGTTGATGCACAATGTATTAAAATATGAAGAACTTTGAAGGAAACAGGATTAAAACGTGACAAAAATGGGGGCGGTGTGGCCTAGTGTTAGGGCGCCGGCCATTATGATCAGAGGATCAGGGTTCGAATCCCTTCCCAATGGGTTGCCCTGAGGTACCCTTGAGCAAGGTACCGTCCCCGTCCCGCTTCTCCCTGCGATGGGCTCGCACCTGTTCAGGGTGCGCCCCCTGTCCCCGCCTCTGTGTGTGCTGGGTTGGACACCAGCGCGACCCCGTTTGGGGGACAAGCAGCAGAAAACGGATGGATGAAATATCAACAGTCCTAGCTTTTGCCTGACTGTCAGTGACGAAACTCAAGAAAAAGAGGAGGAGGGATATTTCAGCAACGCACTGATCCACAACTTCTAAATGAAAGGGTTAAGAACGAGTGATGACTTGACTGGTTATCACATACATCTAAAACTTGGTTGCTGGTCCAGGTTATCAGGTTTTAGATTCCATAAACAAGTTCTCCCTCTTGCTCATCCACTGTGGGCTCACCAGGGTCATATTCACACCATCACTATGTGTGTAAGGAAAAAAATCCACTCATTTATTAACATTAATGCTATTAAAATCATTAATGGAATTTTAATTCATGTGCAGAATTCATCCCCTGTTTTATATTATAATTATATATTATAATAAAATATATTTTAAGAATTTTAACCATCTTGGCAAACATTGTGATTCCATTTACCTCGTGGTGCATGAATGTGGTTACTGGGCTGCTAGGAAATAAAAGTGAAAGACAACCTCTTGTCATTGCGCAGGTCACAGCACTGCACACCATGAACCACAACGAAATTGGACCTCTTCTGCTTTTAACCCATGCACACAAACACCAGGCGGCAGTGGGCAGCTTGGCTGGAAAAGCCCGGGAGCAGTGACGGGACGGCACCTTGCTCAGGGTACCTCAGGGCAACGATTTGTGAGGGGAATCAAACCCACAATCTTCCGATGCGGGGCCAATTCCCTAACCACTAGGCCACCGCTGCCCCTATAAAGGATCAATAGGAGAGCAATGGTTAAAGCATATCACCAAAAAGTCTGAAAAAAGGTCAGTTTCACTTTAAAGTGAAAGTGACTATTCTTCTCATTGCGAGGTCACAGCACACCACAACGAAATTTGGACCTCTGCATTTAACCCATGCAGAGTGCAACAGGGGGGTGTTATGAGTTTTTCAGGAGCAGTGACAGGGACGGTACCTTGCTCAAGAGTAGCTCAGGGCAACCTACTGGTAAGGGGGTTTGAACCCACAATCTTCTAATACTGTGGCCGACTCCTGAACCACTAGACCACTGCTGCCCTGTGTTTACTTTTTAAACTTCCCATGGAAGCTTGAAGGACCTTGATGAGGTCCTACCTAAGCTGCTCTTACGCCATTTGCTCATTAAAAGTATCGAAACCATTAAAACCACTGATGGGAATCCTGGTTTAGGAATCGTACAAGGTTTATCTACTGGCGTATTTTACAGAACACTTCTTTATGTAAATGGATGAGCATTGAGAGTAAGATCTAGTTATTTAAGATGAATCAATGAAATGATTGAATTTCTTAATTGCTGTGAAATAACTACACCTGATATTTGGTACGGTGCTCTGTGAATTCTTTCTGCCATTCTGCTGTGCGTGTGTTTATGCATGTACGTGTGTCTGTGTGGGTGGAGGGGTGTACCATAATGAATCCTAAGCAGGGTTTTATGCTCCTGTTATTTGCGAGAGGAGGATTTATTGTAGCATCTCTGACAGACAGAGCCAGCCTCAAACCAATGTGAGGATTATTATATAAAAATCAATCAATCTGTGCCTTTGTGTGTGTAGCCCATTTATGCGTAGGTATGTGTGTGTGTGTCTGTCTGACTGCTTGGCCTGGACTCATTTTGTAGAAGAATCTAATCCTGAAGCCATTCATGCCACAAGGACACACGGCAGGTAAATAGCTCCATATCCCTCCATATCTCAACCTCAATATATCAACCTGGAAATGATGGACAAAAGGTTTTCAGTCACTTTGTGGAAATAATGACACAAGCAGTTATATACTTACAATTACATTCGGTTTGCATGCTGTATCATCCAGTTTGATTCCACATCTTCAGTGAGACTCAATGGAAAATTTGACAAATGTGGGGAAAATAAGGATTTTATCTTAAGACATGATCCGTTGGATTAATTGCAGGCACGATTGTATATCTATTTTGGGCTTGTTTAAATGAGCCAAAAATGTGAGAAAAAATGAAATTTGATTTTGTTAAATCAGTTTATTTAGTTTTTTGCTTCTTTTTAACCTTTTTCAAAGAAATAAATATTAATAAATGTATACAATAATGCAAATCTTATACTTTAATTAATTTGGTTAATTGAATTATATATATATATATATATATATATATATATATATATATAATATATATATATATATATATATATATATATACAATTTTTGTACATTTGTACAATTCAGATGGCCACATCTGAGTACTTAAATAATATTTGCCATTTTTTCCCCTCTATATTTATAAGGCTTTTGTGTCAAAGTAATTTTATAGGAATTTTACAAGCTACTGAAATGGAATATTTATGCACTTGCAGAGTTGGAGCACATTATACTAGTGCAATTCCCAGTTCCTCAGACAGAGACAGAAGACAGAAGTGTGACATACATACATACATAGGCCTGCCTCAAGGTCATCCATCAGAGCGGTGTGTGAGTGGCACTGGGAATGAATCCTGCCAGGGGCGAAGCTCGTGGCGTACATGCTTACACTCGCCTGCATGATCTGTGTGGAGCTGCAGGTGTTTCTCTGTAAGTGTGTGTGTGGCGTGGGATTTGCACAGGATGTGTGTTTTCTGTGCAACTTTTTCTACGAGGCACAGGGAGCAGCAGACTAATGTCTCGCCAGGCTCAGCAGTGTGTGTGTGTGTGTGTGTGTGTGTGTGTGTGTGCGTAGTTGAAGTAAGTTTAAATGTGATCCAGTATTGATGGAGTGCAGCCAGGGAGCTGTTTTGACCTGCCACTGAAGCAGCACAGACCTCCAGCCTCCTCCAGACCTTTCTCTTCCTCTCAGCCTCTTTTTCTTCCCATCAGTTTCCTCCTCCATGGGAAGTGGTTTCTCTCTTACTCTTCCTGTATTTTGTCTCAGTGCTTCTGCTTTGTTCCCCTGCTTATAGTGTGTGTTTTTTTATTCCTGATTACTTTAATGCTCTATTTTTGGTCTCCTATCTAAAACATTAGATAGTATGTACAGAACTCTGCAGCTTGTGTTCTCACCTTCTCTAAAAAGTTTGAACATATCACTCCCTTTCTCCCCAAACTTCACTGGTTGCCGATTTCTTATCATTTTTAATACAAGCTGCATGTTTAAAGCTCCTCTATACTTCCCTGAATTACTCCATTCATACCCTCCCATCAGTTCACCACGCTCCTCTGGTACCAGTTCACTGGCAGTCCCTAAATTCACGTCCACCATCCATGGGTGGAAGATCTTTAAGTGTTGCTGCCCCTTAAATCTGGGATGCCTTCCCTCAAAATCTACATCTAATGCCCTGTTTGTCTCTCATTTTTGGTCTGCAAGGCTCTGCTAGCAGGTCTCCTGTCATGCAAATTAACCCTTCAGATTGTCCATGACTTGGCGGCACGTCTGGTACCTAATAGGACTCTTGTCACTCCACTAGTCACTTGTTACTCCACTAGTCACTGACCTCCACCGGCTACACATCAAATTCAAGTCACTAACAGTGGCCTACAGAGTGACTCCTTCATGCTCCATCTTGCAGGCTTATACTCCTTCTCATTCATTAAGTTCTTCTAAGGAACGTTGTCCGCGAACAAGCTTCCAAATACCATCAGAGATGGAACGTTCCTCTCTACCTTAAAGAAATGGTTGAAAACTCATCTCTTCTAAAACACCTAACATTTCTTACAGACCTGACTCACTCTTAATCCTGCTCAAACTATGAGCTAGTTCAGCAAGTTAGCGTTCCTGTCATACATGTGAAAGTGAAAAAAAGTGAAAGTGAAAGCAACAACCCTTGTCATTGAGAGGTCACAGCACAGCACACAGTGAACCACAACAAAATTGGACCTCTGCATTTAACCCATGCACACAAACACCGTGCAGCAGTGGGCAGCTATTGAAAGCACCCAGGGAGCAGTGACGGGGACGGTACCTTGCTCAAGGTTACCTCAGGGCAACCTATTGGGAAGGGGTTCGTACCCCCGGTCTTCCGATCATGCGGCTAACGCCCTAACCACTAGCCCACCGCTGCCCCTACATAAAACAAGCCTAGTTTACTACATAATAGTAAACTAGGCTTGCCTAAATAGTCTTGGAACCTCCAGCATTTAAGCTTGTATTGTAAGTTTGGGCCTTTTCTGCTGGTCTAGCTGTTTAATTTGGAGACTGCCAGCATTTTCAAATCACTTTTTGGATAAATGGAGATACAAGGCTTTGTTCTCAAAGCAACATGATGCATATTCACTGGCAGCCATGGAGCTTCTGTGTTGGATGGATATGAAGATGCATGGTTTCTTTGGTAAGTGACCAAAAAACAGTCATTTTAACCAAAGACTGAGTGGGGCTTAAATGATCTAAAAATATGCATTGAATCAAACTGAGTAAAAATAATAATAAAAAAAAAATTATATATATATATATAAATATATATAAGGTACTATATATGTATACACACACACACATATATATTTGATGATGTGTATTACCCCAGTGACAGTTTAAGTCCTTTTTTTCTGAGTGTAGAGAAATTACAGGTACTTTATAAGCCAGGAATAGCTGCCTTTGCATTAAGCAGTAACTTAACCTATTTTCTTAAACAATTTCTTCTTTTTAAAAAAAAAAAGACTCACACAGAAATCTCTCCACAGTCTGCCTCGTTTCAGCGGCATTCACTCATCTGTCTCTTCATCCCACATCTAACATGCTTCTCTCGGCGCGTTTTTCTCTTTGCTTTCTTATTATTCTCATCTGATAATAATGACTCAATCTCTTCTGCCAAAGCAGACTCGCAATCAGCCAATTAAAAGTCAGACAGGAAGGTGGGGGAGAGGGAGAGGGAGAGAGATTCTCCAAACCTAGTGATAGAAATCCTTTGTTGATGCTTCTTGTACGTCTGTAACCGAGATACACTAAACGCACGGAGTGAAATGTGAATGATGCCGCTGATCTCTGATATCAGGTCCATCAAAGCAACCATGGTGTTGAGATTCAAAGCGTAAGGATTGTGTATTATACGTTAATAGACCTATATAATGGAAACCTGAATGTGAAAATGGTGAGGAAAAAAAACAGGGTGACAATTACCAAATTAAAAATTATATTCAGGTTACATGTTGCATCCTCCGGTTTGATTCAATACTTTCAACCAGATTTAAAAATATGACAAATGTGGAAAAATAAGGATGCAGAAAAATATTTTTTTAACATATTTAAATCACAATTCATGATCTCTTTGATTGCTTTCAAGTGCAACTGTGTGTCTATTCTCGGCTTGATTTGTTTAATTAAAATTAATTAAAATCAATTTATTTATTTATTATTTTTTTAAAGGCATGCATATTAGTATAAAGTACAAATTAGGTATACTTTACTTTTTAACTTCTATATATTATGTAATTCATTTTTGAATGTTTTTATTTGATTAAATGTATATAATGTACTTTTTGATTATGTTTGTACAGTTTAGCTGGGCACATTTTAGTACTTAAATTCTTAAAAAGCATAAAAACAAAAAATATTTGCCCTATATTTATATTCCCTTTTTTCATAATCTGTTATTCTATTGCTCTAAATGTTATTCTCTATCAATCTCATAAAAAACTAATAATTGTATGACTCCTTTTGGTATATACAGCACATAAATCATAAATATATAATGGTATTCCAAAATTTTTTATCAAGGAAAATATGGCTCATTGATTAAAAAGGTTTATATTAAATTCATGCAAATTCTGGTACAAATTTTGGGTGATTTATGGATGATTTTGATGATGAAAAAATAAACCCCACCCATTTTCTTTTTGCATGTTCCTGCAAATTCAAAGGCAAAAACTGATATTGCTTTGGTGGATTGAAGACATTAAGGACCATGTAAACATAATATGAACATAAAATACTTTTGCACAGGTCACAGTTTCTTATTTTGTGTGGCAAAGAGGTTCCATTCAACAAAGAAACTTTAAATGTGCAGAATTATGTTCTCCAAAAATCATGTGCACGTACTTTCTTGCGTAAAAGGAATAAAAACATGGAATTTGACCAGTTGCCCAAACTGTTGTGTAGTGTCTACCAGCATCAGAATCCTTTAAAATGGACGGCATGACGTTACAACGCCTTTAAAGGAATTATGCTGTGTTTTGATTCTAGACTGACCTTCAAAAGATGGCTGGTCTGCTCAGCCGGTTTAGAGTTTCACACCGCTATAAATCGGCTGTAATATAAAACAGCCCTGCACTCAAAAAGCCTCTGAAGACGCAGTCTCCTTCAGCGTCCTCTCCAGAAACAAGCCCGTAGAGCTAGGGACACTTTTGCTCAATCGTTAACAAATACAGGGCTATGTACAGCGGTCCAGCAGCCAGCTCCTGTGTGTACATCCTCTTTCATTTTGTCCCCCACTCCCCTGTCTTTCCCCAGCTTTAAGAAGAGAGAGAATGAAAATCAACAAAAAAGAAAAATCGATCTGAGCCACTGTGTATGTTGTTTTTTTCCACAGGTCACTTCCACTGCATAGTATGTGTATAGTCACTCTGTATAAGGTGTGATTTTGGCAACCCAGGGTTTATAATTTTTTTTTTTCCATAGAAATGTGTTTTTCTGAGGAGGACAGGGGCAATCAGGAGTGCAATTTGGAAGGAAAGCCACACCATGTCTAAAGGCAAAAAAAAAAACAAAAAAAAGTCCCGCATCTTTTTTCTTTTTACATTTTAGCAAAGTGGCCTTTCCCATGAATTCTTCATACTGCTAGTTTACTAGAGCAGCTAAAAAACAAAAACAAACACGCTTGCACATCCTGCATGAGCGATTCATAAAGCATCAGTGCTACTCTCTTTCATTTGTTCAGATAATGTGCGAGTGGGATTGAGCTTCGTTCTTATTTACACTAATCTTTGTTCTTTGTGATACACTCTCTATATACAGTGATCAAAATAGGCCAAGCTATTAATAACAAATTAATATAAATACAGTGGTCTTACGCTGCAGAGATGATCATCAGAACATCAAGCCTTAAAAGGTCCACAGTTGGTTCAGACTGAACTCACACTGTGTACAGATGGAGTAAAATGATGAGTCCTTGGGGGATTGGTTTGAAGACCACTGGAGTAGGAGAACTGCCAAACTGAACTGGAGACTGGCCTTCTGTGATTGGGCTTCTGTGCAGGAGTAGTTGTGGCCTAGTGTTTAGGGACTAGGTCCCAGGACTGGAAGCATGTGGTTTTGAGCCCAGTAGGTTGCCCTGAGGTACCCTTGAGCAAGTTACCATCCCCATCACGGCTCCCCAGGCATGATATGATTGCTCACTGCTGCATGGTGTATGGGTTAAAAGCAGAGCCCGACTTTGTTGAAGTCACTTTCCCTTCACTTTATCAGAACTTCTGATTACCAGAGCAATACTAACCATCGGGTGCTTGCAGCACCAGTCTCATAACCTTTCCAAACTGGCACTCAGTCTTTTTCTACCTTAAATAGTTTATATCAGTTGTTTTTTTTTTTTTTAACTTTCTTATATAGTTGGATTACTGGTATCTATACTAACCCTGGTCTGTACTATTTCAGATCCAAGGTAAGCCTACTGAAAGTTTTGTTTCAGGCTTTCCACATTTTGATTCATCTATAATTAATTTCCATTCTTTTTCTTTCATAGAGATGGAGAACCTCACAGAAAGACAACCATGAGTTCAGTAACCTAACCAGGTCTTAAAGGTAGAGTGGCAAAACAGAAACCACTGCTAAAAGCTCATGATATCTCTCTTGGAATTTGCTTAAAGCATCTGAACACCACTGAATACTCAAAACAAACTATTTGCATTAAAACATCCAAACCAGGCAATGAGCATAATTCATCAATATCATCCCTACAGTCAAACAGGGTGGCAACATCAGACTCAACAGAGCACGTCTGACG
Source organism: Hepsetus odoe (assembly GCA_017165825.1). NCBI lineage: Eukaryota > Metazoa > Chordata > Actinopteri > Characiformes > Hepsetidae > Hepsetus > Hepsetus odoe. The sequence goes on from CM029367.1 coordinate 5,407,571, forward strand.
TGTAAAAAGCTCTTCACTGCTGCTCTCCTTTAACCTGGTTGAGTTTATGTGAGTGGAATTATGGAAGAAAACCTCAAGGAAAGGAAGGCGAAGCTTAAAGATTCGTTCCCAAGAAAACTGAAGGCTCTGAGTGGGCTGTCAGAATACTAAGTTAAAAGGAAATTGGGATTTTTTTTAGTCGCTTTACCATTACATTTACAAAACACTAAAATCATTTAGAAAACTTTGTGTGAACTGGACTTTTTGCTGGACACTTTTCCAATAACCCCATTACAACAAACAAATAAATAAATAAATAAACTCACTACCCAGAAAAATTCTTTTTGATATGATTTTTTTAAAAATCCTGGCACTTTTTGTCCACGTCTGTAGCAATAAGGGCTGAATAGCTCTTCAGGAACAAATCATAGACACATGGAGAGAACGGGATGAACAGTGTCCTCATCTAAGATGGCTTGAATGGAAACATGTGTCCTCAGCAAGAGAATTAGCAAACCTGGGACGCCCTCGTCTCTGTTAAAGACGATAAGCAGGAGGCAGTGAGGGAGAGTCAGGTCAGAGATAAATTAATTATACAGACGGAGATGGAAAACAGGTGGCAAAGCATGAAAGAGAGAACAACAGCAGTGTGTTCTGTCACCGGAGCTGCTCTGCTGCATGCATGCGCTGTTTACTTTGGGACGTACATGGAAACTACCTCGGGTACTCTGGGTTGAAAGTGTGTCCGTGTGCATCACAGAGTAGTGAGAGGTGCGCGTGGCAGGGAGAAAAGACACATTTATAGTAGCCTTAGGCATTTTTAGCAACTACATGTAAAACAACACATACGGGCTGAGTGATTGTCACGGGAGTGTGAAACGGAAGTCTGGATTCCAAATATAGATGCAATGTTTTAAAGATCGAGGTGCAAAAATGACAAAATGACAAAATGTTTTGTCAATTTTCTAAATTGGTACACTGTTTAATAAGCATTACATGTTGGTAGGGAGAGCGGGGCATATTTTTCATGCAAGATTCCAAACGATGTACCAAATTAAAGAAGTAAATTGGAGGTATATCTTCAGTATTTGTTATTTTTTATATCTAACTCCATTGCAGAAAGTATAACGCACAAGTCTCAGAACAGGAAGGATAGAATAGCTAGTTAGCCGGTGTGTAAGACTGAGACGGAAAAGAAACAGAGAGAGTGATAGGCAGAAGGAATAAAACAGAGCTTACTGGTGGCATTAGTTAGACGGAAGGTGACTGAGCTGTCCGGTATGTCACACACATTGCGTACGGACACTTGACAGGTGTAGTTGGCAAAGTCCTGGGGACGTAGGTTCTTCAGCTTCAGCACTTTAGTCTCACCCTGTGAACACGAACACACAGACACACACACACACAGTTTTATATCCATCAAAGCCCGGTGTAAGAATAAAGGACAGTTTACAGTTTGTGAAGTATTTGATCTTTATTTCTCCATGGCATTAGACATAGTGGCGGCTACACAGAGGCACCGGCCTTGAATATGTCCTCTGAGAATATTTCCCAACAATATAAAACTATCTCAAGTCACAGATCTCCTCTAGAAATCGCCAACTGACTCTTATGGTACGCTGTAATTTCCCAAAGTCTATTAATAAAAAAGCACACCCCTGTGGAATGTTTAGGTGGGGAAAAAAAATGGAATGTCTTAACACTGTTTTCTCTGTCGTCTGAGCTGCTTGATGGTCTCCCTGCGTCTCTAAAAGTTCAGCACGATAAATAAGTGAACCCACACACAGCGCAGGATGATTAACTAATGGCTAAGTAAACTGATGTTAATCCCAGATGTTCTTGCAGGCTACATCAAAACACATGCAGATCTGGAACAGAAAGAGAAGACTCTCCATTTAAGTTCATGTGATTGAGAGAGGGGGGGAGGGGGGAGGGGGACTCCTATGAATATCAGTCATTTTGCAGAGCCATCAGCGGTATGAATCATTGTCATTAGGGTGATGTATTACAAAGCCATCCTCTAAGTCTCCTACTCCCCTCCCATCTCTTTCTCCTTATGCAAAGTACACTTTTATAATGGCTTTCAGATCATGAGTTCATCATTCATCTCTCATGGTTTGGTGCTGCCCGTGTCAGTGAAGACCAAGCCATGGTCAGCTTCTTGCGGTTGTTTACTCTGTAAGACTTCCAGAACAGTCGCAGGGGCTTCTCAGTGTCTCAGTAAATGATCCTTTGATTCTGCAGATCTCTCATTTACTTTAATTCTTCTATTCCAGTGCATGATGACTTATCCTTTCTATTTTTCAAATTAATAGGAATACACTACAAATGCATGCTAGTTATTCATGCTTTGCATTTGTGACCATTTTTTTATGCTTTTTTTCTTGTTTCCCCCCAAAAAAACACATGCACATCAGATAAACTGGCTGTGCCCTTAGGAGTAACTGTGTGTCTTCCCTGTGATGGACTGTCCAGGCTGCTTGCCTTGTGTCCTGTTCGACCTTTTCCACTACTAGGGAGCCTCCATTTTTGTCCAGACCAAATATAAACTGGTTCAGAGGCTGAAAAGTTGTTTTTGATTAGGGATCCTGATGACAATTTTGGGTCTTCCTTTCTCCTTGTTTAATTCTGCCATGTCGCCCCTCATCTGTTGAAAGCACATTCTTTATTATAGCTCCACTCCAAAGTGGTGGAAATGCTGACCTGATTCTGTAAACTGACCTGGTTCAAGAGCAGGTTCCAGTTGGTGGAAAAGGGCTATAACAGCACTGAGATAATCAACTCAGGTGTTTCTACCTTTTGCCTTCAAACCAGCATCAGTTCTTCTGGCCCCACAGAGCCCTGATCTCCACATCGTCCAGTGTGTCTGGGATTACATGAAGAGACAGAAGGATGTGAGGAAGCCTACATCCACAGAAGATCTGTGGTTAGTTCTCCAAGATGTTTGGAACAACCTACCAGCCGAGTTCCTTCAAAAGCCGTGTGCAAGTGTACCTAGAAGAATTGATGCTGTTTTGAAGGAAAAGGGTGGTCACACCAAATATTGATTTGATTTAGATTTCTCTTTTGTTCATTCACTGCATTTTGTTGATTGATGAAAATAAATGAATAAATTCTTCCACACCTGCCTAAAACGTTTGCACAGTACTGTATAGATGTATCTTTAGTAGTGAAAAAAGGAGAGATGAGCCTGTTCATATAAACTAGCCCAAGTTTGGATGGAGTTCAAGTCTCTATAGGCCCGACGGAGTTCTTGCTGGCTCTCGTATTTCAAGCACTCTGGCAACAAAGGGCACCTCAACAACATCTCAGACTGATAAAACTGATTAGACAGGGCTAAGTGATAAATGTAGGCATCATGTCCTTCAGATATAGAAGTAGGCCTTCCCCATGGTATGGGAGTGAGTTCGTATGAAACATTGATTTCTAGGATTGTGACTGTTGCAGTTAAGATTGCGTTAATGTTTTAGCAAAGGGTCTAAACTGTTCTGATGGCTTTAGAAGAAGCTCAGCTGCTCTGCGAGATCTTAACCAAAGTACATCATCTACAGAATGGCAAGCAAGGGAATTGAGTGTATTGGATTTCAAACTGTAAGACATAAAATATCTCCGCTATAGAGAGTGCATGCGGGTTGGGTAATGATTATTCGAGAACACGCTTGGAAGTAATGGATTGTTAACATACTCACTGAATGTTTCATATTTTCACAAAAGCAGACTGAAGGGGCTTTTTTTTTTTTGAGCAGCAATTTCAGTTGAACCTTCAACTCGCTTTGTTGCCATTATACATTCTGATTTTTAAAGGATTTTTCTTTGAAAATCTGTGTTAGACAACATTGATTCACTTTAAACGTCTCAAGTTTCTCCTTCGAGGGTCTTATCCAGTGCGTACTGTGGGGTGCGAGTGGTGGGTGATACAATAGGATAGAATGTTGGTAAACGGCTGTGCTTTTCTGAGAATACTGTATCACTGGACATGCATTTAAAATGAAATAAAAAAATTATGAATCATAGCAGGACAGCGCAGTGGGCAGCGCTATCGTCTTGCAGTGAGAAGGTCCTGAGTTTAATTTCCAGGCGGGGCGGTCCGGATTCTTTCTGTGTGGAGTTTGTTCTCCCCGTGTCTGTGTATGTTTCCTCCAGGAGTCTGAAGACATTCAGGTCAGGTGGAATGGAGATGCAAAATTGTCCACTAGGTGTGAATGTGTGTGTGTGTGTGTGAGTGTGTGTCTATGTGTCTGCCATGCGATGGACTGGTGACCTGTCCAGGGTGTTTCTCCACTTTTCACCCTGTGAGAGCTGGGGTAGACTCCAACACCACCCCTGACCTTATTCAAGACAAGCGGCTATGAAAATGAGTGTGTAAATCATAATATTTGTGCCTTATGGCCCAGTCCTGTAAGTGTGAGTGAATCACCTGTGTGTATAAGGGTTCGTAGATGTCCACTCCATTGTCTTTACTCTGTTCAATGGGGGTGTTCCCACGTTTCCAAATAAACCTGGCCGGAGGGTTGGAGTTGACAGTACAGCGCAGAAACACCGTCTTCTCCTGGTAGTAGTTACCCCGCACATCACTGATGGTCTGGTGAACCGTGAGCACAGGCTTATCCAAGTCTGGAACATAAACGAATAAATACGCATATAAGTCATGTCTACAAACGCAGTCCACAAAAGTCCCTTCAGTGCAGTCCCCTCACGAGGAATCCTGTGTGAATACACTTCTGAGATCATTATTTTAGAAATGCTAAATATTCATCGGTTTCAGAAATGAGCCAACGGAACCTGAGCTCTGTAACCGCAAACATCTTCATAATGTTCATTAAAGTTCATTAAAGTTCATTAAAGCTCATGTTCGCTAATCACAGCTCGCACTGCCAAAGCGTTTCTAATAAAATGGCCATTGACATTTTCAATATACTATCCACCAAATATACTGCAGTTTTGTACAGTACTGTGCAAAAGTCTTGAGACACTTCAAAACCGTTTCTCTTCATACATTACCCCAAAGAGCCAGCCTTTCTTGTATCCAGGCTTTCTGAAGCACTTTCTAAAGTTTTTGGCTCTCATTTTCACTCCAGTCTGTGCGAAGCAGCTTGGGATCATCCTTTAGAATGTCCTTCAAGAAGGGAACTATACCTGAAGCCGAGCTAAAGAAATGATTAGAAAGCTGGTATGAACGGTGGTTCAGGCAAAAAGTGAAAGTGACTATTCATTGTGAGTGCACGGCACAGCACACAGTGACAGCACAACAAAATGACACCTCTGCATTTAAACCCACACACAAACACGTGTAGTAGTGGGCAGCTATTGAAAGCGCCCAGAGAGCAGAGAGACGGGGACGGTACCTTGCTCAAAGGTACCTCAGGGCAACCTACAGGCCTGGGATTCGAACCCATGATCTTCTGATCCTGGGCCAATCAAATACTTCATGTTATGAACCCTACATGTTGCAATAAATCACTACAATATTAAACTTAAACCGCACAGAACTCGCCTTTGTTCCAGGTGTGTAGACAGGTTCAGGATGAGTGTAATTTTGTTACTGCATGTGCATGTGTCTATGTGTGTGTTTGTGTGGGTGTGCAGTGTATAACTTGAATTCTGTGTCCCTGAGCTGAGGGCAGATGCAGTCTGAGCAGAGAAGCATAGTGTGAGGGAAGGACAGATGAAAGAAAGCACGACTAGGCAAGCATCTTCTTCCACTTTCATTTCCTTCTTTCTATCTACCCTGTGGGCTGACATGCTGAAACCCCTCTGCCAACACCAGCGACGGTAAACATCTCTCCCCCTTAATCCACAGGCCCTAAATGTGCCCTCTTTTGCTTCCATTTGTGTATGCATGTACCATCCAGAATGACAGCAAGTGTCAGATATGGTGGACAGGCTCGACCTTGATCAAAAAGAAGCTTAGAGTAAAAATATTCACCCTGGCCATTTATTCAGCAATTCCTGCTTCAATGGAATGGAATCAGAGTAAACCTATGGAAAGGTATTTTTCAATTTATAGATGCAAGAGGTCATCCCGCTTCGGCCTTGAAATAGAAATAGTTAAATAAACACAAATAAACATTAATCTAAAAATATATATTTTATTTATTTATAAGAAAATTTATTGCATCACTCTTTTTTTCCCTAAATTTTTATCATTAAAAATAGTTTATTATTTTGTATTTCCTTTTTTTAAAACCATTGGTTACAATATTACAAAATACAGCTTAAGTCCGCTTATGTTGGCCTAAAAAATTATTTCTGTAATAGTTTCTATTAATCTCTATTTTTCATGCCCCTAGTAATGCTTCTGTACCTTTACAGGAGGTAGAATGTGCCACAAAAAAAACTGAGAGAACATCTACAGGCGCTAATTAAAGCATGTTCGTCAACAACGCAACTGTTGAGTACAGTCCCCTACATAAGCACTGGAAAAAACATTTGCTTTTTCTACTCGCTGAAATCATTTGAGTTTGAGATGAAAAGATAAATAAAAGCTAAGAGATCAGATTTTCTGATTTTTTTTCCTGGTATTAAAATCTAGATTTACTCACTTTTGTATCTTTTGTGTCTTATATCTTTTGAATGAGCTCTGTTAATGAAAAATGGAAAACCACTGATCTGCTTTGTAAAATGTTAAAAGCGGAAAAAGAAAAAAGGCCAGAACAACAGTCAGTGACATCATGGACAACTTCCACAGTGAAGGGGTTTGAAGAAGACATTAAGAACAGAAAGACGGAGGCCATACAGCCAGAAGCAAAGCACTCGGCTGCAAAACCGGAAAATGATTTATGGATGGATTTGATAAGATTGATCTCTGAAAATGTGAAATTAAAAAGTCAAGTTTCAAGTCAGAGGTCACAGGACTGCAGAAACTGTAAGTCAAAGTTGATAACAACCAACATAGTTTACGATTTATCAGCTTTATCAAACTCTAACAATGCTTGGACCCAGTTCTGCCAATCCTACAGAAGTGATTGTTATTTTATTTATTTATTTAATCATTTTAATTAATGAAATATACCATAAATATTCTAACAGCAAATAAGATGAAAGCGGATGGTGCAGTGGGTAGAGCTATCACCTCGGGGCAAGAAGGTCCTGGGTTTGAGCCCCAGCCGGGACGGTCTGGGTTTTTTCTGTGTGGAGTTTGCACGTTCTCCCCTGTGTGAGTTTCCTCTCCGGAGGTCCGAGTTCCTCCCAAAATGCAAAATCATTTTGCAGTGATCCACCATCCTAAAACCTGCACATCAGATTATGTGCAGATGCTAGATTTCTCCCTAGGTGTGAGTGAGTGTGTGTGTGTGTGTGCGTGTGTGTGAGTGTGTGTCTGTGTCTGCCCTGGGATGGATTGGCGACCTGTCCAATAGAAATCAAAACCACAGTAATGAAGAAGATCACAGCAAAATGGTTTTGAGTTTGGCCCTTGTTTGAACTTAAAAAAGTCACTGAAACAGAGTGAGCTCATGAGGAAAATGGAAGTTTCATTTAGCGAAGTCCAAGTTCTGTGATTTGAGGAAAAATGGATTCATTCACTTTTCTAATTTGTCTGCTGAAATAAAATAAGAGCACATAACCACAGCGACTGGCTACATTTCTACCAGGGGTGCATATCAAATATACATCCCATTAACACGGGAGGACAAGAACCCATTTCCATCCCCCTTCCACTTTGAGTCGAGTCGTTTCGAGTCAAATGGCTCGAGTCCGAGTCCAAGTCTGAGTTATTGGTGTTTAAGTCAAAGTCGAGTTTCAACTCATCAAATCTGTGACTTGAGCCTGACACAGGTTTAAATAATGTGACTCGATCCCACACCCTCATATAGTGTCCAAAAGTTTGCAGACGCCTGTTCCCTCTTTAGTAATAGGCTGCAGTCTTCTAAGGATGCTGTGCACTGGAGATGGAACATTGCAGAGAGGATCTGATTGCATTCAGCCACCCAAGAGCAGTAGTGAAGTTAGGTATACTGATGTTTCTTGACCTAAATGGATTAAATTCAGTTTAGCAATCAGTCCTGTGCAGATCATTAAACACGATCAAGCACTGCAGCTACATATGGATTATTTGAATTGGAAAGGCATCAAAGTGCAGATCTGCCCACACTCCATCACACTCACAAGCATACACGTACACCATACCTCCAGCAGCCAAATAATAATCTCAATACTGCTGCAGCTAGGAAGTCAAGAGAGAGAGAGAGCGAGAAAGAAAGAATTAAATTAAATAATGGGGTATAGGTTAAATCTGTCTAAAAGTGTGAAACTGGCTGATCTGTGCTTTCAAAGAGAAGCTTGATTTCCAAATCCTCTTTGATTTCCAATATACAAGACCCACTCTAATAGGCTGATGCGTCTGGGGAGTACTGTGTGTTTTTGAGCATGTGTGCTCTTGTCCACACAAACACCAAACAGAAAATATGTATCCACACCGTGGAGCGTATGCGCTACCACTCTAAAATGTGTGGGTGGGCGTGGACGTTCATTTGAGGATGCTCTTGCATGTAGCAAAGTGAAGGAAAATGATTCCTTATACAAAACTAGGGCCTAGTGGTATTACTATTAGTGTATTTTTCTTTCAGTGCGACATATGGTGTGCACTAAGAAGTGACCTCTTATTAAAATTAAATAAAACATTTTTTAAACACTTTTAAAACAGATTCAGTCTACCTTTTGGGAATTACTCAAACTTTGGTAATATCTACAGTATAATGCATGTGGAATTTTTTTTTTCTTTCATTTGGCAAGGTTGAATTGCACTAGAGTGCAATAGAGAACTATTCCTCTTTGGCCAGTGATTATCTGAGTGCACGGGTCCTTTTTCCCTCCTTACTCTCCAACCTCTCATACAAATCACCAAACACCTTATCTTTAGCCTTCGCCACTGCTTTCATCGCCCTGCGCTTCATCTTTGCTTTCTTCATCTCTCTGACTGTCCCACTTCTTCTTCACCTGTATCTTCTTCTGTATACACTCCTGAACTTCTGGGTTCCACCACCAGGTTTCCTTATCCTGCTTCTTCCTTCCAGATGTCGCACCAAGTACCTTTCTAGCCGTCTGCCTTACCACTTCTTTCCACTTTTTTCAACTAGTTTCCCAGCAATCTGGTAGCTCTTTAACACCTCCCAGTGCCCGTGTTAACTCCTGCCTGAATTCCATCTTGCAGTCTTCCTCCTTCAGCTTCCACCGCTTGATCCTTGACTCTGCCCTCACTTTCCTCCTCTTCTTGACCTCCAAGGTCATCCTACAGACCACCGTCCAATTCTGTTTAGCTATACTGTTTAGCTAAATCCTTGACTGATTGGTTAACTGGTTGATTGATTGATTGTATGATTGATGTCATTTTCAATCAAACTCCTATTGTTTCACATTTGTTTATTGACTTTTCAACAAAGGATGCAAAAATGACAGTTGAAGCTTCTAAGACTTAAATTTGAGTACTTTTAAATGTATTTTGCTTGTACTTGTGTTTTGCCATTTTTGGCGCAGTCTTTCTAAATACTTGAAGTCTTTACTCTGAACATACTGGCAGAACAACAGAAAACTTTGCAATGTGCAGCTGGTTTTGTATAGTTACACACAGTGTGTTGGAAAAATGCCGTAAACAAAGAATGCTTTCAGAAATGGAAGTGTTCATCATTTATTTTCATCAATCAACAAAATGCAGTGAATGAACAAAAGAGAATCTAAATCAAATCAATACTTGGTGTGACCACCCTTTACCTTCAAAACAGCATCAATTCTTCTAGGTACACTTGCACACAGTTTTTGGAGGAACTCTGCTGGTAGGTTGTTCCAAACATGACTGTGTTTCAACCTCCGTGTGACATTGATGGTCATCAGTACCTGTTTGGTAAAACTGGTTGATCAGACACCGACTATAATCCTACAGAATCCCTGACTTTGTGCAAGTGTACCTAGAAGAACTGATGCTGGTTTGAAGGTAAAAGGTAGTAACACCAAATATTGATGTGATTTAGATTTTTCTTTTGTTTGCTCACTTTGCATTTTGTAAATTGATCAAAATAAAAATCATTATTTATATTTCTGAAAGCATTCTTTGTTTACAGCATTTTTTGACACCTGCCTAAAACGTTTGCACAGTACTGTATATTTTAAAGTCAGTTTAAGGGAAAAGGAGATATATAAGAGTATATTTACAGATGTCCTCCATCTCTAACCTTTGTTACCCCTTTCTGATAATAACTGCTGTTTTCAATTTCTCTTTTCTGAAAATTTGTTTTAAATAAATTTTTTTAATCATTTAGTTTCATAAAAGATCTTTTCAAAGTGTGAATATTATTTTCAGTTATCGGTTCGTAGTTGTCACGGTGTGGTGTCGTGGGCTGAACACCAGTGCAGAGCCGAGAGCTTCGTACTGAACTTTAATAACAGATAACGTGCACAGAACTCATAAACTAAATATACTAAACATAACAAGTGTAAAACACAACATGAATAATCACACAGGTGAGCACACAGAATGACCAGCGCCCTGCTCTGATTCGTTTGGGCTTATAACGCCAGCCCCCGATGAGGCACACCTGGCACCCAATGCCCAGGTGTGCACAATCAGAGCAGGGCGCCCTCTACTGGCACAGGACCGTTACAGTAATAGTGCAATTTATTGCAAAATCACAAAATTCCTCAAAAATGATGAAAACCTGCGATAAACCCAGAAATGGTTAATACTAAAGCTCAGACTATTAGAGGCTACATACCGAGTTATCTATAAATCTTGTCAGATGGCCCTTTGGGAAAACCTAATAAGAAAGTGCTCCCAAATGGGAAGAGCGAGGGACAGGCTGACCAGGACAAAAGCAGGGAACGAGGCGAGAGATTGATTTTCTGGGTCGGGTCGGAGGCAGTTTCGAGAGCATCCCAGATCCGAGGTGGAGGCAGGCTCGACTACGGCAGTGTGGTCTCAGAAACTAGGCCTGGAAACAAGTCATTGAGTATTTAATAAGCCATTGAGTCTGAGCATTTTAGTGGATCGTGCTTTGCTTGAGACAGGCGGCGAATGCAATTATGTGATGTTTGTGCATGGAGGCCTCTCTGAAAACCAATATGATTAAAGTAAAGAAAAACTGTAATGGTATAATATCACACACAAACACACACACACATGCACACATCTGTACACAGAGGAGCGCAAATAGAGGCGGGCCATGCTTTTGATCCAGCCAGCAGCTCGTCAATTATTTACGACTCCACACAGCATCTTAAACTGGGTATAGGCCTACATTTGGAAATAATGAGAGGGATGCCAGGCCTTAGAATGCAAAGCAGAGAAGTAAAGATTATTTTATCTCTTTCTCCATTTGCTCATTTACGATCACTGGAGCTTCACTCTCGTCTGTTTCAACAGTTGCCTCGTGGATTCGGCCCTCAAATTCCACGGCACACACTTGGATGTAAATTCTGATCTAAATGTCCACTTAATATCCACAAACCTTTTTGATTTATGGTTATGCATAAAAAGAAATAAAAACGTGTCAATAAAAAAGATTTTGCATTTGTGGATATAATGCATGCGGCATAAGCATGCTACAGGAACATGCACAGCTTACATTGGACACATTTTGCATTTTTTATTTTCCAATTACATCATATAAACATGCAATATAAGCTGCCTGTATCACAACACAATCTGTTCTTCTTTTTTGCACCTCATTTCAATTCAATTATTGAATTTATTGAATTGAATTGTTGAAATTACTGAACTAGAAAGCACTATTTCACCTTCACTGATAACTACGCACTGCAGTGTGGCGGAGACCACTGCCATTGAGGAGTATCATTGCCATAAAGGGATGTTCTTGGTCTGCTAGTAGTTCAGGTAGATTGTATGTGTCTACATTTACATTTGCAGCATCTAGCAGACGTTCTTATCCATGTCCTTATTACAGTCCCCCTGACAACTTAATTGACAACTTAAATTTGCAACATTTCTAAATACTTTATTTACTCTGAACAAAATGAAAGAAAATGTTGCTGTGTGGAGACAGCTTTCATATAGTAGTCATATAGTTATATATAAAAATAGACCAATGTATAATTATGCTCAAAAGAATAAAAAACTCTAGTTCACGTTCTTCATAGCTGCTAATTTTTGCTCATACAAGTCATCTCCATGCATGTACTGTAGACAGAGGCTGTACATCCAGTTTGCCATGATTGTGCAGCACGTATTGGCAAAACAATATATTTTAAAGTCAATTTTGGGAAAAGGTGTCCAAAATTTCTTTACTTCTGATAAAAGTATATTTGCAGATGTCCTGCATCTCCAGCCTTCCTTACCACTCTCATAATAATATCTGATGTTTTCAATTTCTACTTTCAGATTTTGTAACGGTGACCACCGAACCCCAGCCATGGCCACGGTCCCAGACTCCCGAATTCTGAGCCGGAATTTCTATCCAACCACTCATTAATCTCACCCAATCCTCCTCACCCGGTCTGCCAGGTATTTAAGGTTTGCCAGCCCAACCCAGTCTCGCCTGTTCTCTGTTTTTGTATCTGTTTTGCCTCAGTTCTTTGTACCCTTGTGTCCTTCTGATTAAAGAACCCTGAAGTCTGCCACTCACTTGTGCCTCTCCTTCCTTGCAAACATGACAGATTTCTCCTGTTTTTCACAATTTTCCAGTTCACATGCACTTGTGTGGAGGTGGACAGGGTTCAACATGGGTGCTCTGTATGGTCAGCAGCTACACAGCCCCATATACCATATAGCACCGGGGCAGCGGTGGCCTAGTGGTTAGGGAGTTGGCCACAGAATCGGAAGATGGGGGGGTTCAAACCCCTTACCAGTAGGTTGCCTTGAGGTACCCTTGAGCAAGGTACTGTCCCTGTCACTGCTCCCCGGGCAGTTTCCATAGCTGCATGGTGTGTTTGTGCATGGGTTAAATGCAGAAGTCCAATTTCGTTGTGGTTTGGTGTGCTGTGTGTTCTCACAATGACAAGAATAGCCACTTTCATACTGCAAGCTCGAAGGCAAGGTGCTTTTTACTATCATATGTTTGCTTTTTCAGCAATTGGTGCTGCAAAAGCTCTTCAGATGGGATAGCCTTTACTGCCCATGAGTAACAATAAGCCTTGGGAGAACCTTGCCACTGGTTCACTGGTTGTCCTGGACCGCATTTGTAGGCACTAACCACTGGATATTGGTAACACCACAAACCGTCCACTTGATATCCCATCTAATTGGCAAGAGCCACCGCAATCAGAAAAAGAATGTAACTTGATTTTAATGTTGTGCAAGCATTTATTCTTGTCTCTTGCTGAGTTTATATTCCATGAAAACTGTTCATGTGAACAGGTTACGGGATAAGACCAAGGATTTCATTCTTTTTGGGAAGCAAAGAGGCACTTTGCTACTATTAATTAGTTTGTCTGCCCTCAGCCGCTCCATCTAATGTGTTCCCAATCCATACTGTATTTAAATGATGCCTTGCAAGAGGGATCTCCAGCATGATTACAATATTCAGCCCCCGAGGCAAATCTTTGATCAGATTAATTAACCGGGCGAAGATGCAATAGATCAAGACATAAGTGATCAATGTGTGGAGCATCACATTCTAATATAACCCCAAAGCACAGGCTAATCCTATGCCTGGGGTCACTGGAGATAAGGGTCAAGGGTTAACACAAATGGCCGTATTGCTATTTGGAGGCAATTTATATTACCTCATATCCTTGGGTTTCAATGGTGCACAGCTGTTGAGCCAGAGGGATTCAGATTTAGGGATTATTTACAGTTTATGACTCTTTAAACAGAAGGATCGGATTCAATAGATCAATTGTTCGCTTTTAAAATGAGATGTTAAGACTATTATATTTGATTCATGATCAGCTAGGCTACCTTTTTCCTCCGGAGGTGACCTTTGCACTGAACACCCTACAGGCAGACATAACAACAGCAACATCATTAAATCCAATGACGAGGGAAGTGAATAACGCTGATTATTTTGTTACTATGCCAACTGTCAAGCGGTGGGACATCTTAAGGTGAAATGTTGGAAGCAGGAAAGACAGGCCTAAGGATCTGAGCAGCATTGAAAGGTCCGTTGGGATGGCTTAATGATGAGGTCAGAACATCTTATGATCCTGTTCAAAGTATGCAGTGATTAAAAGATATGGCACCCTATGGGAAGAAGGCAAGTTGGTGGGGGCAGCGTAACACTCTGGGCAGTGTACTGCTGGGAAACCTTGGACCCTGGCATTCATATCAGATGTACTTTGACTCAAACCACCTAGCTATAAAGCACTTCTACTCTTAGTTGTTACTACTCCCGAAGTCCCTGAACACATCAGTCATATCTGTAATTATTATTTACTTTTGTAGCAATCCAGGAAGAACGTAACAATTCGATCTTATTGTATTGGTAAGATGAGAAAAAGATATTCTATTCTGTTCTGTGTGAATTCTCATTCAGTCCACACATTAATTCATGCACTCATCCAGGCATTTGTCCAATCATTTCTCTTCCTTTGCACAATTATAGTTTACCCTATGTTCATTATGCACATGTGAACAAGGATCAGCTGCAAAAACAGATAATCCAGTAAAGTGTGGAGAATCATCTCGTTGCCTTAAAATTACTCCCAAAAAACATTAAAACTAAATAAAAATGAACAAACAATGACATTTTGGTAGGAACATTACATCGGTAGAACTCTCTGTAACCTTTAACCCTAGTAGAGCACTTTCGTGATGCTATATTCTGAAGCTATAAGGGATTTAGGGATGGATTTATGATGACAGGTTGTTTGAAATGTTTTGCTTTTTCTTTTGGCACCTGCTGAATGAATGGAAGTAAGCCAGTTACATAATGTTACTGTTGAATGCCAAATATGTTTTTTTTATTTCTTTTTTTTAATCTACCAGTGTCTTCAAATTAAGTGAAAGTGACAACATGTCATTGTGAGCACACCATGTGCAGCACTGCATATCTGGGGGGCAGTGATGGAGATGGTACCTTGCCCTACTGGTCTGGAATTTGAACTCACAACCTTCCAATCTTGGGGACTAATTCCTAACAACTCGCCCACTGCTGGCCCTTGGAATCGAACCCGGGACTCCTGCATGGGGAGAATTCTACCACTGGACCACCAATGTAAATAACCACTTCGGTGCAGCACATTGATAACTCAGATAACAGAAATGATCCAGAAAGACAACAAACTAAAAACTGAACTTAAATGAAGCCTTACTAGATACCAAACCTAAGCTCAAATTGATTAAAACCATCATGTTTGATGTTAGCTTGGTATTACTATGGATGAGTATCTAGGCAAGCCATCATGACTGGTTGTGCAACAGACTTGGAATGCTGTGTGTGAACATCAGAAGAAAACAACTCTGCTAAAAATACTGTATATTGCAAAACAATTAAATGCTCTTTCATTGATCTTGATCCATGCTCTGCCCACAGATCTGTTCTTTGCAGCTTCTTTCTTTGAAAAAATGCATTTATAGGCACAGCACAGGCAGGTCAATTAAGGACTTTCTTTTCAGTGACAATGAAGAAATGGAAGAAATATGGCTGAAAGTATGTCTGCACTTGTACCAGACCATATGAGGTTTGAAGATCAGTGCTGATCCCATTCTCAATGACCCACAGAATGTCATCTATTCCGAATTTTTGAGCTTTTTATTACTTTTACTGCCAGGCTGAAATGGGAAGAGAATGGAAGGCTGAGGTAGAGAGCCTAGTGGCCCGGATTATTGCAGAGACACACCAACATGCTGCCACTTCAAAAGGAGAGGATGCCCTGCTGCTGCGCACCCCCCCAGAGCGGCACCTAAAGACACAGTGCCAGATGGCCTCCGCATGGTCACTATTCACTTCACTTTGAAGTTTCTAATTCTTATTTTCAGTGTCAGGCATGACCTGTCTTCTTGATCTCCTGAGGCTTGGTACAATGTTTTTGCTGGAATGTAGTATTTAGGTACATTTCTAATTCCTATTTCCTAAAGTGAAATTGACTATTCTTGTCATTGTGAGAACACACAGCGAACCACAATGAAATTGGGCATTTAATCCATGCACAAACGTGCAGCAGTGGGCATCTATGAAAGCAGCCCAAGGAGCAGTGACGGGGACGGTATCTTGCTCAAGGGTACCTCAGGGCAACCCACTGGTAAGAAGTTTGAACCTGAACTCCCTAACCCCTAGGCCACCGCTGGCCCCGGGTTCTTAAGTTCTGCAGTTCAGTTTTCCTTTTTTATTTTTACTGATTAGATGCCAGGTTAGACCATACTTATCCAGACATCTGGAATGTAAAAAATTATAGGAATGCTTTGCCTTACCATTGACTTTATTATAATCATAATTCTAGTCAATAAAGCAATCAAAATCCTATTCTGAAGCAATGAATCTATTATTATTACTTAATTTACTTCCCATGCTTATATGTCCTTGATTTATATATATAATACTGATGACCCATTTCATGGAGCAAGCAGCAGTCATTGTGAAGGAGCTTCCTAAAGTTGTCAAAGACACCAGTAACGCTGTAAAGTAAGGTGGGAAGATCATGATATTGGTATTACAAACAGCTTAAATTATTCAAACCTGGTTTCTGGAAGGTGCATGTGCAGAAATGGCCTATCCAGTCTCCAGAATGAATGAAAAATGTTGAGAAATTGAGAGTCTAACACACAAACCTTTGGGAATTGAAAACCTTCCAAGACAAATGGTTCTCCAGGAGAAAGGATGATCCAAAGCAACGGGCTTCCAAGAGAAATTTGCCAAAACTGCAAACAGCTAATTGCTTATCTTTCCGCAGACTTCTCTGTTGTGAACACACTCTTGACTTGCAGGAAACATCTACCTTTCCTTTTTTGATTTTGTCATGCATATTAAGGAAAGCTCCATATGTGTGAAAAGGAAAACAAAAGTAATGAGTCCACTTTTAAAGGTTCCACTCTTTTCTAACTCTGTTGTTTGGGCAATAAACAGCTATTCAGGCACTTTCTCACGACCACTCGGCTTCATAATGGCCAAAACCTGAGAGTCTTTTTAATTAAAGCTCTCAGTCAGGGTCGTGGGATCAGACTGCTTTAGGGAAAGAAGGGGGTCAGGGGCCACTCAAGCACTTCCAGGGTCACCACTTGCCAAAAAGATAAGCGCTCAAGCAAAAGCAAAGCGGGGGACATCGACTCCCAGTGGAGCGGCAGCAGAAAGGTTCTATAATTGCTTGTACTTCCACTTGGTTCTGTTAATTGCCCTAGATTTTTGGGGATTTTGTCACACAAGCAGGCAAACACACCCTCACACACACACACACACACACTGCTCTGGCTGTTAGCTACAGATGGTGGTGGACGGTAATGCTGTTTTTTAATTGGCCTCCCAAAGTAATGGTTTATGTTGGAAGAAGAAGAAAAAATCTTTTTAATTTTCTGCACGGCACCTCTGCTTTCTGTGCCATCACTTTTACTGGTCCAGCTATTGACCCGCCTGGGAATATTTAGCCACTCGATAACGAAGCACACACCAAAGCTCACTGATAGAGTTCATACCTATTACCATCAGGTAAGGGCCACCAAGCATGCAATGTGTAGCCTGCAGAGGAAACATGTCAAACTGTATGTATAAGGCAAGCATAATTTTAGAATCAAGTCTCTACCAATTTTGGTGTCAGCATCCATTCCCCTTAAATTTTACAATTCACACTCTCATTTGGATCTTTTTCTCTAAAGGTTAAAGGACTAAATCCTGCAATGACTCACTAATCAATTACTAAACTAGTAATTGAGTGAACTGAGTACTACCTTCCACCCTACAAATATTAACAGTTGTCATGTTCGGCTTGGAATAGTCTGGTCACTCAAGTCACATGTAACAGGATGGAGGTTGGCAAAATGTGTTTCTACTGTTGCGTAAGAATTAATAAGATATACAGATAATACAATACAAAAATGCATGTATAAACTGATGGAGTTAGGACTTCACTCAGCATTAGGTCCAGTCCTGGGGCTTAGTGTCCTTATGATCCTGGGGCTTAGTCCCTAACCACTAGACCACCTCTGCCCCAATGATTCTATAGTCTTTCACCTTCAGTCAGTTTCTGATCACAAGGCTAGTTGGTGAACCAGTTAAGCTGTGACACTTGTCATCTATCATATAACGTAGGTCTGCGGTTGCCCTAAGGTACCCATGAGCAAAGTACTGTCCCCATCACTGCTTCCTGGGAGCTGGATAAAGCTGCCCACTACTACACTGTTGATGATGCATGGGTGTTGTGGTTCACTATGTGCTATGTGAAGAAGAAAGTTCATATTTTGGCAAAGGCAGAGGATAATAAACATCTGGACCTTAACTTTAGAAATGGAGAAGGAAATGAAGGGAGCTGTTCACCAACCAAACATCTTAAAGTTGAAGCGATCCTGTACAGAGAAATGTGCAGCAACCAGATACGAAAAAATGTATAAAACTATCCCTTTCCTTCATTTTACTCAGTATATAAATGTCTAAGTATATATATATGCACATATATATATATATATATATATATATATATATATATATATATATATATAATTTTTTTTTTTCTAATTTCTATAAATTAGTTACTCTTTTTTTAACTCTTACAACTAAAATCTGATGTTTACGTCACATTTTGACAGAAATATAGATCCACAAACTTCTGAACACCATCGTATTTACTGTTAAATTCCCCTAGGGTCTACCCTGTTGATGATCTGCTCTCTTAACAGACTTATCTTCAGACCATTCATGGTTTAAAATCTCGGCCAATCTAAGGCTGTCATTGAAAAAACAGTCCTGGACACTTTTTGAAGACAAAATTAGGATTTCCCACCAAAAAAAGAGCTTTCTTTTCACGTAACCATGCAAAGAATACTGTCTGAGAAATGTTTTTGTTCCCTCCAAAAAATGGGTCACGGTACTGGATCACACTTAACTCCTGTTTTAGTGTATTAGCTTTTCAGTATGAATTTGCAGAAGAGGAAAGTGATTTTCTACTGCCAAAAAAGCCTACAGCACAGGCTGAGATGTGTCATTGCTGGTTTTTTAAAGAACTGAAATTCGTATGCTGTTCTTTGTAGCTGAGCGACATGCTGATATTCATCGTCTTCGTGATCAATTATACCACGGTATTCTCTTCTGAGCACATCAATCATTAACCAATACTGATCAGCTGCATGCTTCAATCCAGTGAAAGAATAATTATTTCTGTTTTACTGAATTTAGAGCCGTGCAGCGCGTTGATGAAAACATCATGTTCATATTATTATGGCTCTTCCTATTCCATTCAAGCTAATAAGAATTTCTGAAGACATAAATGGCATAGATTTTGATGTGAAAATTTCTTGATGTTTTATTTTTCCATCCCTGATTCCTTTTATCGTTGTAGTTCTCTCTGAAGTCAAATGAAGTCTGTTTTATTTATGTAATGCCTTTTATAGCTCTTGTCGTCACATATCAGCTCCCTAAAGCTGTTGGAAGAAACATTGAGAGTAACAAAGACACAGAAATGGAACCCATCCTCTTCTGGTCAATAAAAAAAAGAGAAAATTTTAGATTTTACAGTCAACAGTTTTTTTGGATGTTTTGAGTTGCAATATATATGTGCTTGTATTTTGCTTGTATTTTGTTAGGGTGTGTGTGTGTAGTGTGGTTTTCCCAGACAGACTGCAAGCCAACATCCATGTGTAGGAGGTGGCAGCTTTTCATCTTCAGATCAATAGAGCTGGGGGGTTCGGGGAGCAGCGCGTGCCCAGCAGCGAGACATTTCTTGTGGGAACAAACAGACAGGGTGTTACTTGCCCTCCTGGAGCTCCATCAAGTGTGGGGCAGTTGTGGGAAAAGCTAGAACAGTCAATCAGCTTGCTTTATTCATTTGTCTTTATAATACAGACACCAGATGAAAGAAGTAGTCAAGATCTAAGCGACAAACTCCCAGCGTCGAAGCAACACAAACGCTCCTTATTAACCCTAAGAAGTTGCTATTAGCACCAGGAAAAGCAAACGTTTTTTAAATGAGTCGAAACTGCTGAAATTGAAATTGTTTTGGAGAAGGAAAAGCTAAAATCCTAACCTGTTTATTTCATTTTTTTTGGAATTGAAAATACAGTAAGGGTTTTAAAAAGTGCCTCAGGAGTGGCTAGAAATCCACAGCTCAGTGACACAGAATACATGACACAACGTTTAGTCTTCTTCTTCTTCTTTTTCTTTCGGCTGCTCCCGTTTAGGGGTCGCCACAGCGGATCAACTGTCTCCATTTCTTCCTGTCCTCTGCATCTTCCTGCTTCAAACCGACCACCTGCATGTCCTCTCTCACCACATCCATAAACCTCCTCTTTGGTCTTCCTCTTCTCCTCTTTCCTGGCAGCTCCATCTTCAACATCCTCCTCCCAATATAATCTTCGTCTCTCCTCTGCACATGTCCAAACCAACGCAGCCTTGCTTCTCTAACTTTGTCTCCAAGACGTCTAACCTGAGCTGTCCCTCTAATATACTCATTTCTAATCCTGTCCATCCTCGTCACACCCAACGAAAATCTCAGCATCTTTAACTCTGAACACAACGTTTAGTAACCGCTGTTATTAGTGGCCACCATATGAAGAACCTCTTGCAGCAAATACAAAATGATCTGTTTGTTAGGTCAATTTAAACTGATTGATTTTTTTTCCAGACAACTTCTTGAATTTGGCACAAGTAACAATTAGAACGGAGGAAGATGACATGAAGGGAGCCCTTTTGAAATGTAAACAATTTTATGATTTTAAACCTTAATTGTTAAAGCGAAGCCAGTTAGAATGGTTGATTGGAACTGTAGAGAAATTCATGTATTTGCAGTGGTGAACATACGCTCGTGGAAAAAAAGTGAAGTGAAAGTGACTATTCTTGTCATTGCCAGGTCATGGCGCAGCACACGGTGAACCACAACAAAATTGGACCTCTGCATTTAATCCATGCACACAAATACCGTGCAGCAGGGGGCAGCTAGGAAAACAGTGACGGGGACGGTACCTCGCTCAAGGGTACCTCAGGGCAACCTACTGGTAAGGGGTTTGAACCCACAATCTTCCAATCCTGTGGCCAAATCTTCTTTCTTTTCTTGATTTTAAAAACTGCCAGCAAGATGACAACTTTCTAAAGACCACAACTTTCGAAAGCAAAACTCAAGATTCAGGTCCAACACAGCAAAATTGCAACTGCTGCATGTAATAAGTTACACTGATGGAGCTTTTAGAGGCATTAAACTGCTTAGAGGTCTGGTCCCAAGCAACACAACTGTTAACAAGTTCATCTAGAAAGAAGCATTTAATATCACACCTTTCTGAATATCTTTTTCGTATAATAGACATTTCATTAAAAAAAATAAGATTTGCTGGAACTGGAACTCTCCTTAAAAGACTTATGAAAGCATCTTGTTTCAAAAGGAGAGATCTTGTTGTACAATAAACCAGATAAACAAAAAAAGTTACATCTTGGGAAATAGAGGACCTGCGTGTTTGACTACCACCTACAGAGTTACAACGTCTATATTTCTTCCATGAGGAATTTGTGCAAAAACCTGTTCCAGGCATGTAGGCATGCATGTGTAGAAACAGAAATGCTGAGTAAGCACTCCGTAAAGAGTCTAATTTGATTCATTCTTAAAGAGATTTCTTCTTTCCCTCTCCTCCCTCCTTTATTTACTTGACCTGGAGGCAGGTTTAAGGAGTGATTCATTCCATGCAGGATATGTGTAAACACTTCCTTCCTTCACATTTTTGCCATTACTGCCTTAATTTGTTCTCTAGTTTTTGTCTCTGGTTTTGACTTTTTCTTAAGAGTTTAAAGTACACTTAATGAATTCTGTTGCTCTGAGCAGTCAGTCTCTAATTTGCCATCATCTTATCTGCACTGCTGCTTTACTGTAACGGATATACTGGAATTATGGGTACTGTAGTCACTTACTGCCATTGTTAGAATTATATACTACCGCTCTGCATGGTCACTTAACTGTTACAGGCTGAAATCACTGGTCAGCTTCTGCCCTTCTACTTATATTACTACTGCTCTGCACAGTCACTTTTTATTAGCGGCAGAGAGCAGATGTTAACTCAACATGTACTTCACTGCAATATTCCACTGCGACACTTTTACTGCTGACTTACTGCCGTGAACAACTTCCATGTCTTGTAGTCTGTGTTAAGCGTTTTAGGTTTGTAAATCTTGTACAATTTGTATTTATCATGGTTTACGTTCTATGTCCTGTGATTACTACCTTGAATAAAAAGCAATATCAATAAAAGCACAATTTAGTTTACTGTAAGAGACGCCTGTAGACAATTAGGCAGTATCATCTCATAAACAGCTTCATAATCCCTGCAAATTAATCTGAAATACGAATAGATCATCGAGCAAAGTTCATCAATCCTAATAAACCTGCTAAGACTTTACAGATGTGGAAAATAGTCCACAAGTGCAGATGGTAAAGTGGTTTTAAATCTTGACAGACAAAGAGAGTACGAGGGGGAAAAAGTCAGCCCATAAAAGGATATTAAGAAAGCTCCGGTTATGAGGATGAATGTTTCCCAAAAGTAAGAGGGAAAATATAGTCCCAGCTCATGGTGACCAGCCAAGGCACCTAGAGCACACTTTAGAAGTAATGAGAGCGATGAAGAACTGCATGCAACTCAGAGAGGAAGATAAAGCAATTACACCTCTGTCAAGTGCTGGAGTGGAGGAGGGACAGAACAGTCCCCTTAGAAAGGGCAAACGCTTACCAGGACAGGAATGCTTATGAGTAATGGAGTAAACAAGAGTGAAACTCGCTTTGAGCAAGTGTACGAGACACCTGGTCACAATGGCTCTAATTCATCACTTCTGTTTACTTCCGGTGTGTGTTCCGGTGTAAGTATGCTGGGCAAGCACGGCTGCTGCTTCACATCTGTCTCGTTAGTTTTGTTTGTGCACTGTTTTTGGGAATTTTTGGAGATTTCTCTTCTGGCTTTGCCGGGGAATCAACGGATAGCATGTCTGAGAATGACTTTACCCCATGGCTCAGACACTTCCCATGCCCACAGCATCATCCACCCTGTACACCAGCCAAAAGGATTTCTGGGCCAGCTGCTTCAGCAAGTCAACACTGCAGTGACGAAGCTTTCCGGGATGGCTGCCACAGTGACTCTGCACTGTGGCTGCATGGCTTCCCAAGCCAGATACCTCACCAAGCCTATGCTGCAGCTATAGAGCTTTCCAGGCCAGCCAACTCAGCAACTCTACCCTCTCCTAGACTGGCCACCTCAGTGACGCCCCACTGCTGCCATATGGCGTCCCAGGCTGGCTGCATCATTCATGCTGCTCCACAGCTACCCGCCTTTCCATGCCAACTGATAGAGCATCTCTACTCTGCAGCTGCAAGGCTTTGCCTTGTAGTTTGAGTCATTCACTTGCTGACGCAAAGTTTCCTAGGCTGGCCGTCCCAGTAACTACATTGTTGCTTCACTGTCTCCAAAGCTGTGAAAGATCTACTTCAGGGCTAAAGACTCTTTGGAGTTGTTTAACCCCATGTTGTGAGAAATTATCCACCCTGTCAGCTAGGAAGCTTGGGTTGCTGTGTTACTGATTTTTTTATATAAACTATATTGTTGTAAACTATCATTGAGTTTGCGTGCTATAAAAATAGAATATTCAAAATCACATCAAAATAAGCAGTCCCCTAGTGGTTAGGGACTAGGCCTCAGGGTCAAAAGATCATGGGTTCGAATCCCAGACCAGTAGGTTGACCTGAAATATCCATGAGCAAGGTACCGTCCCCATCACTGCTCCCCCTGCTTTAAATAGCTTCCCACTGCTGAAGGGCATGCATGGGTGAATGACAGAGGTTGCATTTCATTGTGGTTCACTGTGTGCTGTGGTGTGTTAATAGTCACTTTTGATTCACTTTCACTTCATTACCAATATCAACAACAACAACAACAACAACAATCAGCAATAGCAATCCAAAAGAATTGCCAGTTGTAGAAAAGGAAAGATGAGAACCATACTAAAAATGATGAGGTGAAGATAACTGATTGAAAATCTGTATTAGCTTTGTTAGTCTTACAATTAAGAACCAATTAGAAATCATCAAATATCTTTTTAACGATAAATGTGAAAGACTTGGTACTGAAGACCTCAGTAGGGCATTTGCACATGAAAGTATCACATGACTGGACTTGTTATGCCTTACTATGAAAGGACCTACATGATATGCATCTATAGGAAGGTGACCTGTGTCACGGGGCGGTATTAAGGACTGGACGCCAAAGCAGAGCCGAGAGCTTCGTACTGGACTTTAATGACGGATAAAGTGCACAGAACTCAAACTAAACGTAACAAACATAACAAATGTAAAACAAAACCCGAGTAAATGCACAGTGCGCACACAGGATGACCAGCGCCCTGCTCTGGTTCACTGGGGCTTATAACTCCAGCCCCAATAAGACACACCTAGCCCCCAAGCCCAGGTGCGCATAATCAGAGCAGGGCGCCCTCTACTGGTACAGGACCGTTACAGTACCCCTCCCCAAAGGTGCCTGCTCCGGGGCGCCAGATCCTGCTTCATCCAAAGCAGGATCCCCCGAAAGGAGAGGGGCAGCGCAAACATCCAACAAAAAAGTCCAAACAAAGTCCAGTCGAACGCTCCACTCTCACCGCGGTCCTCAGGCGGGTTCAGCTGTAGCCCCTCGAAACCCCGCCTCCTCCGGTGGTCTGGATTGGACGCAGCCCCTCGAAACCCCGCCTCCTCTGGCGGACTTGGACCTCGTCCCTCGAAGCCCAGCCGCCTCCGCGGTGATGGCGGATGTCCCTGGAGTCCCACCTTGTGCTGACAGGTGAGCCGGCATCGCAGCCCGCTGCCGCAAGGACCGGCTCAGCAGCCACGCCCTCCTGGTTGCTGGAGCTGGAACAGGCACGACATCGGCCAATCCTGGGAGGGGAGCAGACCGCTCAACCCCTATCCCCCCAGCCTCCAGCACCGGGAGGGTCCGGTGGTCCTTCACGGACATCCCCACGGAGCGCTCGGCTCACGACGTCCATTTGCAGCGGCTGGCTGGTCATTCTGTCACTGGGCGGTATTAAGGACTGGACGCCAACGCAGAGCCGAGAGCTTCGTACTGGACATTAATGATGGATAAAGTGCACAGAACTCAAACTAAACGTAACAAACAACAAATGTAAAACAAAACCCGAGTAAATGCACAGTGCGCACACAGGATGACCAGCGCCCTGCTCTGATTCACTGGGGCTTATAACTCCAGCCCCAATGAGACACACCTGGCCCCCAAGCCCAGGTGCGCATAATCAGAGCAGGGCGCCCTCTACTGGCACAGGACCGTTACAACCTGGAGTGCCATTTCAAAAGGGGCTAGTGCGTTCTCCTTCTGTCTCCCAATTCATCAGACCATTCAGTATATTTCTACACGGCTTAGTCCAGAACTTCTCTGTATCCAGGAATAAAAATGTCCCTCGGTACATCAAATATGTTACAATCATGAACACTTCACTTCTGAATCTCCGGTACAATAAAGTGGAAAAGGGGGGAAAGAGAACACACAAAAAGGCAAACTCTGCAGCCGCCATCTTTCATATACCATGAAAAAGTCATGCAGTTAATTTAGTTTTCATTTTCTTTGCACAGCGGTTCACATGACCAATCAAAGGCAAAAAGGAAAAGCAACAAAGGACAGTGTTTCTGCGAAAACAGAATTACACAGAGGGGTTAACGAATAAGAAATGGATTGTTAAAAAAATGGATCTCTTAGTACAATGTTTCACATATCTGTACTTAAAGCAGAACGATCCAGTCAGCGTATCAGACAGTTTTGACAGGGCTCAACCTTTCTGTTTCCCGGTGTTTGGACATGAATATCAGGACGGCGCGGCGGCTCAGTCCACGCAGGGAGGCTGAGTGACAGACAGAGCAAAAGGCGGCCTGGGCACCCCGCTGGCAAGGTGCCGATTCATCTAGCCTGAATTTTTTTATTTTGGCTTCCTCTTAACAAAAGCAAAAAAGGTCAACCTGATCTTGACTCAGTGCTGCATTGTATCAAATAACCTTCACAGAGGAGAAGAGAGGCCTATAGGGTAGATGGTGGAAACACATTTCAGATAAAGCCTGGCCCAGCGTGAGGACACGTGGGCAGATAGTATCAGCTCTTAACCCACGGCCACATTGATTCACCGACTCGTTTTTTTTTTTTTCTCTCTCTCCTTTGTGAAGCTGTGTGAAAATGTGCATATTAAGGAGACCATATTTTTTTATCCTTTACAGCAAATCCCACTTCATTCCCACATTTCGACCACATCCAACATCCTTTCATCTACCGCTCCATTCAGTTCTTTTCTAGTAATTCTATCAAGACACTGTAGTGTTTAACGGTTTTTAGTGAACTGTGTAACAGAACTCCCATTACCATGCAACAGGCTGAGCTACCTGTGGCTCAAGCTGGTCTATGTTCTACTTCTGCCTGTGTAAGAATTCCACAACCCACTCAACATCCCACTCCACAAACTACCCCACACCCCGCAACCCAAATCCCACCCCACATTCCACAACCCAACCCACCCCACATTCCACAACCCAACCCACCCCACATCTGATAATCCAACTCCCAACCTGCATCCCACCCCACAACCCTCCCCACACCGCACTTCACAACCTACCCCACACCCCAAACCCTAAATCCCATCCCACATTCCATTCCACACCCCGCATCCCACACCCTACAACCCAACCCACCCCACATCCTACAACCCAACTCACCCCACATTCGATATGATCCAAAAGCTGCTCCCTGCTGCACGTGTGTATGGGTGAAACGCAGAGGTTGTATTTCATTGTATTTCATTGTGTTGTGCTGTGCTGCGTTTCACAATAACAAGAATAGTCACTTTCAAATCCCACAAAATATTTTTTTTATTTTCTTTTCATGTAATATGTTTATAATTATTAATTCCATTAACTTAATTACATGATTAGAGTAAACATTTTCCCTTTTTCCAGGATAAATAGCCCTAAACCTGTAGGTCCATTTTTATTTTATAAACTTCAAATGATGAGTGAATCCTGTTTACTTGCAGATCTAAAGTGTGCAAACAAGGCTGACACAATAAATGGGTGAAAATGTCTTGTGAAGATAAACAGCACAATGCACTATAATAATTGATTGCCAATATAATCAGACACAACAGCCCTAATTTGTGCAGAAAAGGTTTTGAGAGAGAGAGAACAGGAGAGTGAAATTGGTTTCAAGTTGAACAGTGGACCACGAAACCA
Source organism: Hepsetus odoe (assembly GCA_017165825.1). NCBI lineage: Eukaryota > Metazoa > Chordata > Actinopteri > Characiformes > Hepsetidae > Hepsetus > Hepsetus odoe. Next base: position 5,434,817 of record CM029367.1, read on the forward strand.
AGAGAGCGGATATAAGAGCAGTAGAGGTGTATTACTCCAACAAAGGCCGCAGGGCCATTCGCTCTGGGTGATTTACCGAGGCACTTGGCCTCTTCTGACCCTGAGGCAGTAAAATGTCTCCGAAAACAGACTACAATAGAACATACGTACCATTTCACCTCACCTGCTCCAGCATTTTCAGCCTAATCTCTGTATTGCCCTCTGATGACCACAGACAGACCAATGGGACACAATACACACTGATGCTTTTATTGTGCCTGATCCCTGATATGTGCTACAGATGTTGCAGACAGAGATTAGGTTTAAGAAACGCTGGATTATTCCAGCCAAAAATGAGATTCCAAAGGAAATATAGGCAAGAATGAGATTCATACAGGGAGCAGGGGTGAGAATAAAAGTATTGTGTTGTAAAGTGTTGACTCTAAAATGTCTCTCCCGTGTACTTTCTTCCAATGGCGACGTATTTCGCAAGGATTCTGCCCCAGAGGTGGCAGACTGCATACACACAGCGAACCCCCATCAAGCTGACTACACACATGCAGACACACACAGAGTAAAATGTGCCTTTCTGTCCATTTGAATGTTTCCCACCACCGTGGACACCCTGGCCCCCTCAGCAGCCAGACGTCTCTACTGCTAGTCTGAATTCTTTCTGACACTGCGGATCCTCCACCATGGCCCATGAGGAATGATTAACCCACAGATGGGAGCAGGCGATAGCGGAAAAAAAGGAGAGGAAGAAAAGGGCATGTGACAGGAAAGAGCAGAAATGAGGTGATGTTTCTCCAGCTCCACTACAGATGCTGGAATTTCAAGTAGGTCTGATACTGATACATTCCTTTTCTTCTTTAAAAATGATTAAGCTTTAAAACTGAACCATGATCTTCTTCAAACGCTGTGATAATCCAGGATATATTGCTTCCCATATTTCACTGCACATTTCGTACAGCATGTTATGATAGTATTCACTGGATACTGATACAAGGCTCATGGGAATCAGATCAACGACATCTCTAGTTTAAAAATCATGAGGCAGTGGTGGCCTAGTGATTAGGGACTAGGCCTCAAGACCGAGTCAAAGGTTTGAATCAAAGCTGTAGGGTGCCCTGAGATACTCTTGAGCAAGGTACCATCCCCATCACTGTTCCATGGGTGCTGGATATCGCTGCACGGTGTGCATGGGTGTAAAGCAGAGGTTGCAAAGAGCATGAGGAGCACCAGAAATGTGTCTCATTTTAATCATACCTGTTTTCTAAACCATAAATCACAGATTAAACCACTTTTACTGTCTTATCAGCTCACAGACACTGAAACAAAAACAAATGGGAAAAAAGAGAGTCTATTGATAGTCTGTACAGAAGAACAAACAAATTCATAAAATGATCAAATAATTTAACATCTGAGTAGCCTGGGCTCTCCTGAAATAATAAAAAAAAAAAAAAAAAACTTGACTAATAAATATGCATCCAACAAAATTCCCAATTGTAACTGATATAAAATTTACTATGGGTTACTAAAAAATACTATGGGTTTTAAAGTTTACAATTTCCTGTAAACTGCAGTGGATTTTCTACTTGAGAACACAGGATATAGTGCACATATCAAGCATGAGCCAAACACATAGTTAAACCAGCTGGATTCATCCTCCACATGTAGCAATTAATATTTCAGAGGCTTCCTCTATGTACATGTACTGCAGAGAGTGAACTGCCAAAGCATGACTAGTCTCATGTTGTTCCCTGGTGGTCGCCGCGTATTTTCAACAGCGTAATGTCCGGGCATCCAGGGCCAAGATATACATATCAGGAATACATAGTCTATCAGATTTCTAGAGTAAAGAGAATGTACTATCATTAAAACGAATCCCAAATAAATGCAGATTTTTCTGTTTTTTTTTTTTTTTTTTTTTCAGGTTTATTCCATGCTTATTCCAGTGTTTGTTAATTAATTAATTGAATTGAAGTGTTTATAACCATTTGTTACCCCAATCATCACAATGCATGCTAAAAACAAACAAACAAAAAAAAAAACAGAAGTATTTTTGCTGAATAGCTGAACAATCTGTTATTCTGAAAGTAATCAAGGTAATGAAATTCAATGATTTTAATGACCAAATGAAGAAAAAAAAAGATTTTGTACCTCATTGTGGAAGTAACAAAATAAAATACAATAAAATGACAATTACTATATTGTTGCATTATTATCATTATTTATGCAGATTATTTATAACATTTATTACGCATTACCTAATCCTAGCATAACATAGTGTCATCCTTTTAAAGCATATTCTCAATGCATGCAAGGTGAGAAAATGACTTGCGGTACTTATCTAGAAGGTCACTTCTTGTTAAATAACCTTCCTTCCTGTCCCTTGGGAAAGGATTGTCACAGAAGGGGTGCGTCTTCCCATGATGCACTGCAGTGGCAGGCGTTCTGTAATCCAGCCCAGAGGGCATTTGCCCTTCAGCATTTCTCCATGACCACCTTGCGAAGCTCATCATGTGATTCAAATATAAACAACGAGCCGTTTCCAAAGCCCACCCCTGTAGCCTGTAGGTCAATGGATTCACATGAAAAACATTCACTTCAGACACAGAGCCAATTAGAGCCGATTAACCTGCACTGATCGAGCCATGAAGTTATTTATGAACTGAACAACATCGTTTGCTTCCCTGCCGGAGTATGTTCATCATGCCAGCCCCCCATGAGCAGCTCGGTGGGGGCAATCAATAGGCACCCGCATCCTGTGGCGCATCCTATGAAGGGGAAAGAAGTCCGCCTGCAGGGTAAAGGTCAGTCTCTGGGGAGTGATCTTTTCACTTTCCTTCTGTGTGGTTTCTAATGTGCATTTGACATCTGAATGATAAATTTGGTTATCAAAAGCCATTTAAGACACAAAAAAGTCCTATTCTTCCAAAAACAGTTAGGATTAAAAGCTCCCAGCTTTTTACACTGTATATATTTTTTGTTTCAGAGTTAAAGGAGAGAGTGCAGGCAGTTTGGGATGGGTGAAGGAGAGCGGCAGGAGTTTTCTGACACATGGGTACAAGCGAGTGTGAAAGGGAAGGTTTACAAGACAGTAGTTAGACATGAGTTAGACACGGTGGTGCTGAAGGAAAGACAGAAGGAGGAGCCGGAGGTGTCAAGTTCAACATGCTGAGATTTTCGCTGGGAGTGACGAAGATGGACAGGATTAGAAACGATTATATTAAGGGGACAGCTCAGGAAATGTTTTTTTTTCACTGACCATCTGATCATCGAATTTGTAGCTATTTGTTTCACCAAAATGCTGGATAGCTGTTATATAATAGGATGACATAATCCTTCATTCCAACAGAGAAAGAAAGATCAGAGGAGGTGGTGGATTTATGCTATTTGTGTATATCTCTGTCTCTGGGGAGGGAATGAAAGAATGGACACCAGCAGTTTACAAGTGCTGCAGCAAACACATAACTAAAGAAAAGCTCAAGTGAAAGTGACTATTCTTCTCATTGTGAAAAGCTGCACAGCACAATAAAATGAAATTCAACCTCTGCATTTCACCTATACACACACGTGCAGCAGGGGGCAGCTACTGAAGGCACCCGGGGAGCAGTGATGGGGACATTACCTTGTTCAAGGGTACCTCAGGGCATCCTACTGGTGATGGAATCGAACCCATCTAGAGCCAACTCCCTAACCACTAGGCCTCCACTGCCTAGTGTCATAATGGTTGTATGACAGTTCTGGCGCAGTTCACGTTGTTGGGCAAGGCAGTCGCCCTGATGAGCGGAAGAGAAGGGCTCCGTCCCAAACCAAACACTTCTATTCTATACACACTACATTGCTGAGTGCATGTCCAATGGTTGTGCACTTTTTTAAACACTGTTTAGTGCAGTAGTATCAATTTGGGACACAGCCACAGTTACAGTTAGAATCTATTTAGTGGGAATTTTGCCGTAAATGCCGTAAATGTAATTTTCATTTTCAGTCCAAAAGCGGGTGGCAGTTAGCTAACAGCTAATCATTGCTCATCTTTCACCCCTCCTCAGTGAAAATATACACACAGCTGTCTGAGTTTCAGTACACAGGTGCTGTTTAGAGGAGTGAAAGTCATCTTTTGAGCACTGCTGTGCAGCTTTCAGTGCCTTATTCTAAATGCATTCACAGCCATTGCACCTCTTTCTCTCTCGTCCATGCATGCACTTAATGTAAATTCCACCAGACAAGTGGAGTGTACAGGGGTTTCAATTGTGGCAGAATGTCAAAGACGATGCATCAAATCAGTACAACAAACGGTTATGAACATGCTATTTACATACTCCGGTAGTGGATTGGCACACAGTCTGCGTGCAGGTACAATGGCAAAAGTTCAGGATGAAAAGGTTAGCCGGTGATTTTTCACAGAAAAATGTGTTTCATGTGTTTTACACCCTGGTTAGTCTGCAGGAGACATGGTGAATAAAAAATGTAACTTTCTCATAGGCTTATGTGAACAAAAATGAAGCAAGAATATTTGTCACTTAAATTCTTAAATCCAGAAATGTCAACCCTGAAGACGAAACCATGTTATTCAGTGGTTTCATTTGAAGCGGGTTGATCTTTAACATCTTTAAATCTAAAAGTGTTTACAGTGTAGATGACAGGAAGTTAGCACATGAAACGGTTATGAATAAACATATATGCATATATGTTTTTACCCATTTATGGATATATAGAATATACCCAGAGCTCTGTTTGGCAAAATAGTCCTCCAAAATGCCCCCCCCCCCCCAACATATTGCTATTTTCGACATTTCTTAAGAAACAAAAAAGACATTTACATTGTTCGGATGAATAAATAAATAAAATGTCCTGTCCTGTCTGATATTTGAGCTGGGAAGTGTCCTGATGATTTCTCAACAAACCATTCTAATTCACTTTGTTTGCCTCTTAACATTTGAATTATTATTAAAGTCTAAACTTTAATTATAGGTTCATTATAGATAAAATACCGATTCAGTCCCAGAACCGCTTCAGTTTCAGTTGAAGGACCAGACAATCTTTGTGAAGCACTGGTATACTGGCTCCAACATTTTTTTTTTTCTAGTTATGTTCTAGCTTTTACCTTTAAAATATAAATCACAGCACATTTGTAACGAAATGTTTCTGACCTGACGGAGAAGTTTCAAAGCATTCTAAAGAGTGCTTTTGCCTGAACCTGAAAAGTCTAGACACCACACACCTGTTATACATTTTAACATTTTTTCAGTTGTTCAGAAGGACAAATGAGAGCGAAAATTCTTGTTACTGCAAGGTCACAGCACACCACAAAGACATTGAACCTCTGCATTTAACCCATGCACCAGGGGGCAGCTACGAAAGCTCCTGGGGAACAGTGACAGGGACGGTACCTTGCTCAAGGGTACCTCAGGGCAACCTACTGGTAAGGGGTTTGAACCCACAATCTTCTGATCCTGTTTCCAACTCTCTAACCACCAGGCCACCGCTGCCCTATGTGAGGCTGTTGCTGATATGATTTCCCGGAAACATACATAAATATTGTCTTGAGTTATTTATTGGTCGGTTTGCAGAGCTGTCTGCTACATTATTCTAGCAGAAAATGGATTGTGACGTGAAAGTGACTGCATGTCATTGTGAAACATAGCACACAGTGAACAAACTGTGTATCCACTATATTTAACCCACACACATGTACTGGGCAGCCATATCCAGAGCAGTGATGGGACGGTATCTTGCTCAAGGCCACCTCGCAGCACCTACTGGTCCGGTAATATGAAACCAGGACCTTACGATCCTGCAACCTATTAACCAACGGTGCCTCAATTATAAGCAAAAATTGTCATCAAAAACAGACAAAAATATAACATATGCAATGTTTCAGAGTTAAAGATATAGAGATTTTCATTGCATTTGAGGACATGTCCAAAGGAGAGACAAAGATTATTTGGGAGGAGGATGTTGAAGATGGAGCTGCCAGGAAAGAGGAAAAGAGGAAGGAGAAAGAGGAGGTTTATGGACGTGGTGGGACAGGACATGAAGGTGGTCGGTTTGAAAGAGGAAGATGCAGAGGACAGGAAGAAATGGAGACAGTTGATCCGCTGTGGCGATCCCTAAACGGGAGCAGTCGAAAGACAAAGAAGAATGTCACTAGCTTGGCACTATAATCATTTTATGGAAGCATCAATTAGCATTATTATAGTAGTAGCAGAGATTTTTTTCCTTGTTATATGATCGTAATTTGATATTTCTGGCCTGGGGGGGTAGGACGTCAATGTGGAGCCAGGCATCAGGAACTTAACTTTATTCTTCATGGTTTACCAAACAAAACAAGGGACTAAAAAAAAAAACAACATTAACTTTAAGGCTTAGCCTCTGTGAAAGAGCCACGCTCTGTTCTGACTCATTGGGCCTTAAATAGTCAGCCCCAATGAAGCACACCCTTGCCCCAGTGAGCCCAGGTGTGCTCGATCAGAACCGAGCGCCCTCTACCGTAACATAACCGCAACCTAACCAACTCATTTTTCAGAGTGTTCTCAGTTATTTTGCAATCTATGGATTTGTTTACCATTTTGCATATATTGAAAACAGGGTTTAACCAAAATAATATTGATAAAAAAATTTTAAAAAAAAGCTCCTAACGCAGGTGCCCATTAGTCTTGGCATTAAATTGCACATTCGCATCAGAGGAATACAAAAAAAGTAGATTAGAAGGCACTCCTTTTGTTTTGCTTTCCTCTCGAAATAAGGCCAAGGTCAGTTTTCTCAGTGCCGAGGGGCTTGGCTAAGCTCCGCAGTAATTAGCCCTAATGTGATAAAAAGTCAATCACATTCAAGATTACTGTCCTTAGCACTGGAAAGTTCCGACATTACGTTTAAGCTTTTCATTACCCAAATCTGAACATTAAAGATTCCAGTCAGGAAGGGTTACTTCATAAAGTAATGATAAATTATGCTCAGAAGACAAATATTGTATGATCACTTTTAATATAATCCGAGCAGTTTGAATCAGAATGATAAATCTCAAAAATCACAATTCCGGGCACTGCGGAATTAATATCAGACCACATTGAGGTCCCCAGATATGCACATCAGTGGCAAATTGTAATCTAATCTAATCTGGCCCGACAGTAGTCTAAAATGTCACATACAAGCCCAAACTGACTCCAGACCAGGCACTAGACCAGGGTCCATGAAACACTGTCCCATGTAGGCGTATATAATTTGACCAAACAGGTGCTGATGATCATCAATGTCACACGGAGGTTGAAACACAGTCATGTTTGGAACAACCGACCAGCCGAGTTCCTTCAGAAACTGTGTGCAAGCGTACCTAGAAGAATTGATGCTGTTTTGATGGCAAAGGGTGGTCACACCAAATATTGATTTGATTTAGATTCTCTTTTGTTCATTCACTGCATTTTGTTGATTGATGAAAATAAATGATTAACACTTCCATTTCTGAAAGCATTCTTGTTTACAGCCTTTTTTCCCACCTGCCTAAAACTTTTGGACAGTACAGTACTGTAAATATATTAATATATTCTTTTTCTTTCGGCTGCTCCCGTTTAGGGGTCGCCACGGCGGATCAACTGTCTCCATTTCTTCCGGTTCTCTTCATCTTCCTGCTTCAAACCAACCACCTGCATGTCCTCTCTCACCACGTTCATAAACCTCCTCTTTGGTCTTCCTCTTCTCCTCTTTCCTGGCAGCTCCATCTTCAATATCCTCCTCCCAATATAATTCTCGTCTCTCCTCTGCACATGTCCAAACCAACACAACCTTGCTTCTCTAACTTTGTCTCCAAAACATCTAACCTGAGCTGTCCCTCTAATATACTCATTTCTAATGCTGTCCATCCTTGTCAAAGCCAACGAAAATCTCAGCATCTTTAACTCTGACACCTCCAGCTCCGCCTCCTGTCTCTTTGTCAGTGCCACTGTCTCCAACCCTTACAACCTAGCTGGTCTCACTACTGTCCTGTAAACCTTCCCTTTTACTCTAGCTGGTGATTGTTAATGTAAGAAAAAACAAAAGAAGGTCAGAATCCCATGGATGTGGACCATAAAATGCTAACAGATAAGGATAACGTAATGAAAGAAACCTCAAAATTTGTTTATATTACAATGGCTGTTGCACTACCCCCCTTCAGTTTTACTCTAATTATTTGACAGTTACAGACTGGGATACCAAGATGGGATTCCAAGACCTACTCGCTTATCATTCTCATTGTCTCTCTGTTTCTCTCTGTCTTTGTGAAACTTTAGGGTCCCTCAGGAAAAAGCATATATACTGCACTGCAGTCTCTAAGGGTCCTGTTTTAAATGCAATCAATGTCTCATTATAATCCACTGCTATACATCTCAGTCCTATTTATGCTGGAGATTAGGGGAAAAGAGGCTCTCACTATTCGGTCAATATATTGGAAACAGATACATGTCAGATCACAGGTGGTCCCCTTCAAACCCCTGCACTTTAGAGGCTTGAATGCTTAAGCCCACCCATGCAGAAAAATGCTTTCCCTCATGTTAGACATCTAACTGTTTACTCATCATAAAATATATATATATATATATATATATATATATATATATATATATATATAATATATATATTATATATATATATATATATATATATATTTATTTATTTATTTATTTAGTTAGTTAGTATAATCATGAACATTGTTCTGTGAAATGTGTAAAAGTGAAAGTGACTACCCTTGTCATTGTGAAACACAGCACAGCACAACACAATGAAATTCAACCTCTGCGTTTCACCCATACACACACGTGCAGCAGGGGGCAGCTATTGAAAGCGCCCGGAGAGTAGTGATGGGGACGGTACCTTGCTCAAGGGTACCTCAGGGCAACCTACTGGTGAGGGAATCGAACCCACAATCTTCCGATCCAGGGCAACTCCCTAACCACTAGGCCACCGCTATATGCGAATAGATACGTCCAGTTACAAAATGGATTCATTTATATTAACAAAAAAAAATCCCTTTTAGGCCCAGCTGGGCAAAGAAATGATACACTGATCAAATTACCTTCAGCCTAAGTCACACACTCACCAATCGACAGTTCTCAGTCATTTTGAGTTTTTTTGAGAGGGGCATCCCTCTGTTTCTTCAAGAAGCTCTCTTCTGAGAGCATCTCCTCTCCAAACACCTCCAAACACTTACCTCACCCCACTGTTTCTTACGACTTATGTACTGCACTCTTTATACACTTTAATATTGACACTTTTTTATTAGATTCAGTGTTATTTCACTTTAAATGGCATTTAATGTTATCGTGCAACTCTTATCGCACTCTAGCCTAAATGCTAGGCACTTTGGATAAAAGCATCTGCTAAATGAACGAATGTGAATGGGGTGAAGCCCGTTACACGGACAGAAGTTTGTAGCATTTGATAGACTACAAATGAGAATTCAGGACAAACTTAGCTGAAGACTTAAAGGGCAAAATATATGGACAGTTTCCATAAATCAATGCACTACAATCATAAAAGTATGTAAGCTATGATACGTCAAAAAAGCAGAGCAGTTGGCCACCCAAGGCAATGACTTCCATTAAAAATCCAAAATGTTGGATTTCAAAACTGTTGCGGGCCTATTTTGTATTCTTTCCAAAGAAAAAAGCATTTTTGTAGCAAATTTGCAGCAAGTCCAACTTCTTCGAGTGAGAGTGAAATTCAAGGTTCGACCCACAAGAACTCTTCATGCTTATTAGGATGGCAGACGGGTTGTCGCTACTGGGCTGATAGACTGTGCTTTGTTTATAACTTCACCAACAAGATGCAAATAGAATGAATGCCAGATGTGTGCGAGAGCCCGCCATCCTGACTCGCCTTTTTAATAAAATATAATATAGTCTACAAAAGGAGACTGTTATTAGCCCATTGTTGAAAATCTTATATTGGAACGAAGTATTGCTCCATCTGCTCTGTTTTGTTATGCAGGAGATACTGAAGAACACTCCTTTGAATCTGAATGCGGTTCACTTGCCTGGGCGTAATGAAAGATATCCTCTGCTGATAAACTTTGGGTAATTTGTTTTGTATCTAATGCCAGTTTGCAGTATGAAGGCAAAGAAGAAGAAAAGGTATTAGATATCCCATGAGACATCAGAAATAAATAGATTAGAGTGAAGGATAGTGCAAAGAAGGGTAGCTAGAAATTGTTGTATTTTATGAAAAATGAAAATGAGTTAACGTTTGCAAAATATAACCACAAAAATTACTTTTTGCCCAAGGGTTTAAGAATAGATCAGGCAATGGCTAAAAAATACATGCCTGAAAATTCTCAAGTTCACACGTAGGGCAATAAGTAAGAAGTTTAAACAGCCAGAGTTGTAGTGTAGAGTAGACACTGGTGTATTTTCTCATGACACGTACAGAGGTGGGTAACAAGGCAAAATTTTCTCCAAAAACATGATTGGAGAAGAATCTGGGAGCCTCTAAGTCTCCAAAAATATTTAGGTGCATTTGTAAAGAGTGGCTAAACATATGCACCTGATTTCTAAAAGATATTGGAACTAAAACTGGTTTTGCTGGAGATTTATTAGAGTGGCACTAGGGAGACAGATTCTGTGTCGAAGAATGGTCTCACTCAGTGTTCTCCAGTCCCATAAGGTTCTGCAGGAGAACACTTTTTCACTTTTATCCTGCAGTGGCAGTTGGCGTAAAGTTTTAACGGCAAAAAATAAATCTGAGAAAATACATCACTCAGGATGAGCCTCTGCCAAGTTCTGAAAATGTAAATGAATCAGCCATTAATGTAAATGTTACTTATTAATACTATCAGTGCACTGATATAATGAATTGTTTAATAATAAATAAAAATAACACACGACTTACGGATGATGTTGTCAAACAGGGGGAATTAGCATCGCTGTCTAATTACCTACTCTGTTACACTACACACACGAAAGAAAAGTTACTCCCAATGTCATTATCTGTGGTTATTCATCACATGGGCAGAGGTTCACACTCTCACAAATATGTCAACACCTTAAAACCTAATGGATCTCAGTTCATAACGCAGCCTCCATATTGAACCATTGAGTACAAATATGCATGTATCGTCGGAGAACTGGACTCTTTGCAGAGAAGATATGAATCAACTGAAAAACTACTTCAGCCTTCTTCAGTTCTCTTGCTGGATGCAACTAGTGAAGACTCGGGCCTTGTTTTCTTCTCACAGTCTGATAAATGCCCTGTCTCCATTGTGGAAATAACACATAATAACACGGAACAGCAGCTGACAAGCACTGGGTTAAATCTGATATTCCAATAAATGTCAGAAGAGCACAAGGCCATAGGATTTACATTCTGGGAGAGAGGGAGAGAGAGAGAGAGAGAGAGAGAGAGAGAGAGAGCGAGAGAGAGAGAGCGAGAGAGAGAGAGGAAGAAAGAAAAAGGAATGCATAGACTTGAAGGAAGCAAAAAATAGGGATAGAGGAAAGAGAAATAGCGGGAGTGGGGGGGGAAGGGATACATAAACTTGGAAGAAAAAATGATTTAAGAGAAGGAAAGAGAGAGGAGGACAGATGATAGAGATAGAGAGGATAGAGGTTAGGGAATGCATGCACATGGAGGAAGGGAAATGGAAAGAGAGAGAAAAAAAGAGAGAGACCGAGAGAGAGAGAGGGGGGGACGAAAAAAGAATGCATGAACTTGAAGGAACGGAAAGAGGGAAAGAGAGGGAGAGAGAGAGAAGGCAGAAGAACAGGAAAATGCTTGAACTTGCAGGAAGGGAAATAAGACAAAAGGGAATATAGTAGTGTGTACATACACACATATGACTTGATGCATAAGGCCTTGGGGATTTGTACATACTCCCACACTTGATAACCAAGTCTTATCAGAGAGAGAGAGAGAGCGAGAGAGAGAGAGAGAGAGAGAGAGAGATTCATTCACAAAATACTCTCAGACGTACATCCTTATAAATAAGCAACATCGTCTTTCGGGGGTTGCAACAAGCACTGACAACAATAACAAACCGCCAAAGACTACAGCCTGAATTACCAAGCCTAACAAAAGCCTGCTCTTGTTCAGGGAAAAAAAAAAAAAAACAGCAATCCTCTTCTCCGGCGAATGAAATAAACACATCAAACGAAACAAACAGCTGAAATTCACAGCACCACAAAAAAAAAAAAAAAAGTTTGTGGCAGCCTCTTTAAAATCAGCACAGATCGCCACATGTATCGCGTGTGCCCGAATTTCACGCTTCTCAAAAATATACCTTCTGTAGAGATTATGATAAACAACAGGTTCTCTGTGCTAACAAGCAGCACAGGGTGGGCGTGGGGGAGTTCCACGCAGAAGCCGGCACCCATTTTTAACGAGGCCCCTGTTCTGCTGTGGAGCCTGGAGATGTTTATTAGAGGCATGAAATTTTCATATGGAGTAAAGCATTCCCTTTCATCCTGCAGCCCCCCGTCAGAACAAGCTCCGGCCCAGGCAGGAAGCTGCGCCTGAGCCTGGAAGCTCGACGTGAGGGAGGCAAGGGGGGGGTGGCGGGCCTTCAGGTGGCGCCTTCAGGTGACATCATCTAAAGATGGTGGAAATGGCGGAGGGGTGGAATCAACACTCTTTTAAGTTTATAGACTCACTACAAAGTACAAATTGGTAAAGCTTCTAGTATTTGAAGGTTCCTTAGACACCACAAGGTTCTTCACATTCTCAAATCTCATTCAGTTTCAAAGGCATCACTCAAGAAAGCCTCTAGATCATGTATGTTTGTATGTTTTCTGAAAAAAAAAAACAACCTGGTTGCACAAAGAAGAAAGAAAGAAGTAAAAATACTCAAAAAAATATGGACCAATTGCTTCTGAAGGTTTCCTGTGGCAGTTTTGGACAATAATAGAAAATGTGAATATGGTGATTTTGAATGTAAAGTCTCTGACCAACTGACGTGTTAAGGTTGATAAAATATTCAGCAAATGTATTTCTATGAATTTTTTAAAAATTTTTAAGACAGTGCTGACAGAGTGGTCGAGGGTTTATAAAATACAAAAAAAACTAAAATGACTAATACCCAGAATGGCTAATTTAAAATGTGGTTGGTGATTTAGAGGCGGTGATTTCTTTTTTCTTTTTTTTTTTTTCTTCTGGCTGACTCAGTTTATCCCCACAGTGGATCATCCGTTTCCATTCCTTCAAGTCCTCTACAGCTTCTTCCTTTACTCCAATCGCCTGCATGTCCTCTCTCACCAAATCCATTAACCTCTTTGGCATCCTCTACATTTGTCACATTTGTCCATAACCCAAAGCAAATATTCTAATTTTATTTAGAAGCATCGGAAAAGCTTATATATACATCATGTGTCTGTAGATTGATATCTGATCATGAAAGGGTCAGCTAGAAATTCAAAAGGGGAGCTGAGATGGATTGTTATTTGGAACACTGTAGGAGATTGTTTGAGAAGTACTGGAGACACTAGGGGTGGGGTGGGCTGTTGTGGTGGAATGGGGTGGTGTGGGCTGTTGGGATGGGGTGGGTTGGGCTGCTGGAGTGGGGTTGTTTGGGCTGTTCGAGTAGGATCAGGCTGCTGAGATGGGGTGGGTTGGGTTGCTGGAGTGGGGTTGTTTGGGCTGTTCGAGTAGGATCAGGTGGTGCGGGCTGTTGAGATGGGGTGGGTTGGGTTGCTGGAGTGGGGTTGTTTGGGCTGTTTAAGTAGGATGGGCTGTTTTAGTGGGCTACAAGAGTTGGAGCTGCTTTTTTCTGACTGCTGTTAAGATGTAACAATGTACAGTTCAGTACAGTTCACCCCAGTGCTGGTGAAGGTCATTGTAAACCCCTACGGTATAGAATTCTCTTTTGTTGTCCACATAATTGATTTGGCAAACGTTTTACACTGGATGCCCTTCCTGCCGTAACCCTCCCCATTTATCAGGGTTGGGACCGGCACGAAGAAATGCACTGGCTTGTGCATCTCTAGTGGCTGCGCCTGGATCAAAGATTCATGCTATATTTACATGACAATAGTCTGCTCTTATCTTTGTGCCTTCAGAACTGAAATAGATCAATGGCTTCTGATTGGCTGATTTAATAAAGAGAGAAAAGTAAAGAAAATTCAGTTTTTGATGAGATGGGCCTTGCAAAGGAGGCACAAAATGACTGTACTACTAAAGACAAGTACATTAATAAAGCAAGCATAATTCCCAGCTTCTTCCTCCAGTGGAGTTTTCTGACACCCCTGGCGTTACATATGAAGGTGTCTCAATGAAACTCAATAACAGAGTTCATACAAAGGATTTATGGCAGTGAGTGGCACTGATTCTTCTGAGTTGCCCCAAAAGTCAAGCTGATTGGTTTAGTAGAGGAATTTGTAGCACTAAACACAGCACAACAGGGATAAATTGGATTTAGAGTGATTCACCTGAGTCATTTTCCATAAAGCAGTGCAGTAAACCTAATTACAGCAGATTTTACAGTGTCAGCTCGGGCACGTAATCACAACTCTAACAATATCACAACACACAGACTACTGTTATATTTCCTTTGTTCACTGATTATGACTCCAAAAACCAATCGCTCTCTACTTCCTGCCGTCTTTCCTTTTGATCGGTCGGTTAGCAGGGTTTTCTGCCCTCCCCCACAATGTCCTGCACACCATTTCTTCATTTCGTCTCTTGTTTTTCTCTTACCCCCCTCCTTTCCACTTCATCACAAGCACACACACCAACACACACACACGCACACACACCTACACACACACACACACACACACACACACACACACACACACACACACACACACACACACAGAAGCTCTGGGCCTTGAACATTAATTGGTAAAATCAATATGATCAAGCTGTTTCTGTGTGTGTGTGGAACAGTCTGGCTGCTCTCTCCAGCTCATTCTCATTCTCCACAAGTGCTTCTACCATCGTGCCCAGCACAAGGGGCTCATTGTGGGCTTCGGTGAGACCACAGTCAAGACCACGGTAGAACCAGGGATTACGTCTCCTCTTTGAAGCCTTTTGGCTGAGGGCTCTCTCGCTCCCTCCTCCTTCATACCAAGCCTCAGCAAACGCATGCCAGCTCCCCTCTACCTGATTACATGTGGGACATCATGTTAGTGAAGAGCACAACTAACAGATCCAAGTGGATAACCTACCTTAACACTACAGTAAACGAACGTGTGATTCTTTAAAGGGTCTATATTTTGCATTTAAGTATTTTATTTCCGCAAGTACTTGAAAAATTTTAGTAACACAGAATGTTGAAATTCAATCAGTATACTCTTTTTATTCCTTCTAGTTAAACAGGCTGGTATCGTTACCATTTATTCAATACTGAAATGCTTAAATGACCACCGCTCTGATTGGCTGCATTTCTAATTAAAAAATCAGACCAGGCTGATACTGTCCTTATAATAGCAGAATAAAATAACAGGCTAGTTGCACTTATTTCTATGGGAATAATAATAATAATAATAATAATAATAATAATAATAATAAAATTGTTAGGATTGTTAAGAAGCAACGAGTTTTGAAATGTTCAAAAGTTTGAATGAAATGTTTTCCAAAAAATGCAGGATTTCAGGTTCTGTGGGTATATTTAAAAAGATACAATAAAATAAAATGTCTTAAATTATGTATATAGATAATTATTTAATTAATTTGATTGATTGTAGTCATGGTCATTGGTCATACTATCATAAGAGATTTTGGACGGTATGTAATAACATATGAATAATATATTCACATGGTTATACTTGATTTGAGTGTGATTATGAATTTATTTGAGCACATGATTATACGGCTCCCCGTATAAATCTGCCTGCAAGTCTAAATATTGTGTGACTAATATTCACTATGTAGCTAATATTCACCTAAATTTGGGTGCTTCAGTTTCAGTTACTTTCTGTTTTAGTAAGTTTATATAATGTGACATATTAACTTGACTTCCTTTCACTTTAACTTTATAATAATTGGTACACTATTGCTTGGAGATCCTCCTTCAGAAGATCTTCAAAGTATGCGAAACAGAATAGAAGCAAGAAATTGCTTAGATAGAAAGATAAAAGAAGACACAATAGTGGGAGACATCTTCCATTTTGCTCAGCTTCGAACACACAAAGCAAACCAATGCAAGCAGAGCATCTGCGTCATCGCCTGCTACAAAAACTGCAAGGCCCTGGACTGGAGGTCCCTACGACAGATAGTAAGAACACCTGAAAATATCATCTCTAAAATATCATCTCTATCATCACCAAGTCATCTTTTCCAAACTACATGCACCCCACCAGCATTGTGGGTGCCTCCACTCACCCCTCCTACCCATCCTGCAATCTGAAAACAGTATCCATAGCATACAAGCCTTTATTCCCAGGATGAGAAACAATTTCTTCTCCAGGCTATCAGACAGGCGGCGAGGAGGCACAGTGGGTAGCGCTTACCCCTCACAGTGAGAAGGTCCTGAGTCCAGGTCCTTACTGTGTGGAGGTGTGCATGTGTCCCCATGTCTATGTCCCCAAGTTTCCTTCGGGTGCTCCGATTTCATCCCACCATCCAAAAACATGCACGTCAGGTGGAGTGAAGATCCAAGGCGTGTGTGTGCTTGTCTGTGTGTCTGCCCTGTGATGGACTGGCGACCTGTCCAGGGTGTGTCATTGCCTTTCGCCCTGTGAGAGCTGGGATAGACTGCAGCACCACCTATGACCCTAATCAGGAGAAAATGGGTGTGAGAGTGAGTGAAGCTTTCAGACTCCTGAAGTAGATCTTCGATCTCAATCTTTTGCACTTTTAAATCAATTGCTGCTAAACAAGGTATCTATTCACAGTTAAACAATATGAAAGTGAAAGTGACTAAATGCCATTGTGAATGGACGGCCCAGTGAAAAAATGCTTCTCTGGATTTAACCCACACACACCATATGGGGTCGAGGAACTATATCCAGCGCCTGAGGAAGAGCGTTGGGGTTGGCGCTTTGCTCAAGGGTACCTCAGGGTGACCTACTTGTCTGGGGCTCAAACCCACAGCCTTCTGATAAAGGGGTCTAGTAGCCAACGACTAGGCCTCTGCTGTATTCACACTCCAATACTGTATTCACAATAATACTAATAATCCCATTATGCATAATGATACTGTTTTCACACTCGGGAATCTCTCTGATCTGTGCCAGTTGCACTGTCTGTTCTGTGGTTGTGCTGCATTGGATCGTTGTACTGTTTAGCACTTTCCACTAGCTTTATGTGGAGCATCATGGTCCTTGAGGAATGTTGTTTTGTCCCACTGTGTTTTGAAATGCAACAAAACCTACTTCACTGTTTGATCTGAACTCCAAATTCCATCTTGAAAACACAGAAAATACCAAGAAACCTGTTCATTTCAACACTGGCAACTCAACATCGGTAACACATCACTGAAGGTCAGTATCCCTAAAGCTTCCTAACACCTACAGAAGCCTTTCACACACAAAAAAACCCCTAAAATAACCTTTTCAAAAGTGTCTCATAAAGGATGTTTCAAGATAAATTCCTCAATATGAAACATGATGTTTGATGGAAAAAGCCTATATATGTGTTAATGTAGGTTTATGTCATTTGGCATTAAAGATTTAAGTACATATCAAGGTAATCAATCAGAAAATGGTATGGTGAGTAAACCTGAACCTTGTGCCGCTACTGTAGGAAAAACATCAGCCTTACCTGTTCAGAGGGGGAGTGACAGATAGAGAGTGAAGGTGTGTGGGGGTTTCTGAACCAAGTCCATCCCTACTGTAGAGGCATGCTGCGTCTCCACCACTCAATCACCTACTGTCTCGCTGGCCAGGGTGCCTGGGTCAAAGGCTGGTCACCCTCACACACAACCATCCAGTGTGTATGTGTGTACATAATGTGTGTGTGTGTTTGTTATTCTACACGTTTACAATCGGACGGAGTTTTCAGTTATTTGCTGAAAATAAAGGGGAAAAGCAGTTGTTTTTGGTTAAATGTTCAGTTTGACTTTAGACTAGGACAGGGATTAAGCCTAGTCTGGGACTACGCACCATAATGAATAAGTGTTCTCCATTGAACAGAACAGGTGCAGGCTTAATCCTTATCTGGGACAGATAGTATAGAGTTGTGCAAAAATCTTACATAAATCTTTCTTAATAAGATTGGAAGCTTGAATGTTCCTGTCTTTTATTAAATGAATTTAATGTACGTAGTTGTGACACTCTGTTTTCCTCCTGTTTCGATCATGTGCTGCTGTTTCCTCCACAGATCAAAGACTGGACTGGAGATGTTTACTTGTCCCAAGGTGTGACTTGTGTGTGAGTGTGTGGGAGTGCGTGTCTAGTGCTACAATAGATTGATGACCTGTCCAGGGTGTTTCTCCTCCCTGCAGGAGCTGGGATAGACTCTCTTCACTGACAAATCAAAAAAAAAAAAAAAAAAACACTGTGTAACTGTAAGGGATAAAGAGAGGCTGTGAAAATGTGTCAGTCTTGATACATAAATTAACACAAATGTGAAAAGTTGATCCCAGCCCTAAAGGCTTTCTTACATGTATAGCATTTAACAGACATCCGTATCCAGAGCGACTTCCATTTCCTAATTTCAGGGACAGTCTCCATGAAGCATCTTGGGGTTGAGGGATTTACTCAGGAACCCAGTGGTGGTGCTGCTCAAACCTTTGGGTTCATAGATGAGTATCCTTCCACTTTACCACCAGCACCGTACTTGTTTGCATAGTATTATATGTTGGGTGTGTGTGTGTGTGTGTGTGTGTGTGTGTGCGTGGGCATAAAAGTGGGAGGACACAACAAAAACAGTGAATGATGGAATAAAATTGTGTAGTTTGTGTTTGTGTGTGTGTGTGCGCATGTGTGTGAGTGTGTGTGAGTGTGCGTGTGAGTGTGTGTGTGTGCGCGTGCGTGTGTGTGTGTCTCAGGTTGAGTAAATGTGAGGGAAATGTGAGGGTAATGAGGTGTCTGATGTGTTTTGATCAAAATCTCGCAGCTTGCCGATTGCAGCTTCTCTTTTCTCCCTCGTCCGTATTCCCTTGCATTTAGACTTTTCACAGCATTTTCATTCTCCTTTAAAAACAGCCCTGCTTTCTCTCTCCCTCTCTCCCTCCACCTTCCTTTCTCTGTCATTCTCCATCTGCTTTGATGTTAACTGAAACTGCCTGTCTCCGTGGCCGTGTAGAGGACCGGGGTTAAACGTATGTAGAGGATCTGCTGAAATTGAGCCAACCTGAGCGATGAGCTGGGCCTCTCTTTTTTCCAACCGTTTCCATTCCATTCAGTTTTTAAAGTCAAGCTGAAACCTAAATGGACCTTCTTTGCTTATGTTTCACTTGCATCATTTCATACCTTCCCGTAAAAAGTGACTTCCTCGCCTCCGAGTCTTCTGGCTTTGGATTGCATCCACCAGCGGGACTGGAAAAATAATCTCAACCAATTCGCCCCCACTCTTCAGAGAATGCTTGGCCAGTTTTGCAAGAATGATCATTTGAATTCACGCTAATACGATACTTCTTTTACATTTTTCACATTTATTTTTGTACCGCACAAACTAATAAGGTCAAATCTGATTCATGAATCGTGCATTTTCTTGCTTAAAAGGGTAGCTTTCTTCATCTTAGTTAGATCATGTCCTTTGCACGTCCCACGACAGCGCTGAGGGACGGTGAACAGCACATGGCTGGCAGAAATAGCTCGATATTGGCATTGTGTTTTATTTTGAACATCCTCTTCATTGGCGCTGGAGAAAATTCCTCGCAGGCACTGACTCAAAAACGATCAGCGATGTTCACTGATTACATCGACATCATACCCTGAACTAGGCTAAAAAAAAAAAAAAAAAAAAAAAACACGCAGAGAAAGCACCGCATAGAGGAGTGACAGTGTAAGAAGGGAGGGAAAAAAGACCTTGCTTCCTTTGCAGCCCCGTTTTAATGTGGTTGCTTCTATGAGGAGGAAGCGCTTAGCGCTTTGCACTAACCAGCTCTGTTCAGTCATTCGGCCACGCAAAAAGCAAAGGACACCAAACAGGCCCCCCGTGGGTCACTCTTTCACCCAGCCAGTGCAGAACGGGACATTCTCTCCTTCTACCTCACACTGCGTTATTGACATCTCTCTCTCTCTCTCTCTCTCTCTCTCTCTCTCACTCTCTCCCTGTCTCTTTTGTTGGAGTGACAGTCTGAAGGAGGGCAGTGGTGTATGTCTTTGTGTGTGTGTGTGTGTGTGTGTGTGTGTATGTGCATTAATGTGAGTGTGTTTGTGAGTGTAAGCTTGTCCATGCCTTGCTGCTTTGCCCTGTTTGACTCTAATTGCCGTCGCTGTGGTGGCAGAGTCACCCGGGGAGCCAAGTGGAGCCGGCAGGGGAAAATTGAACAAGCGTCACCCGTCAGGAGTGTTTACTCTCACAGCCGCTGTCAGCCTACTCCTGTTTATCCGCTCCACAATTACCAGCTGCCCCTGGGGAGCCCACAGGACAAGGGGGCTCAGTGCTGGATATGCTGGATTGAGGGGTTTCAGATCAATGGGGAGGAGCTATGATCAAAATTGTGGGTTCTGTAGGTCCTGGCGTCGAAACGTAAAAGGAGAATTTGGGACTAGTAGCTACCATGTTAAACAATAAACAACAACAAAATTCCTGCAAATGTCATTAAATCTAAGCCTCAGGTTTACAGTTAACACTAATATTCACATGAACTGTGTTAGGCTCACCTAAGAAGATCTGGCCCGCAGTTTGAAGAAGGTTCATAAAACAGAACTGTAAAGTGTAAAGCTTTAGACCATATAAATGTATGAACTCTCAGACTAAAGTTCTGTTGAATTTGTAAAGTATAAAGTTTTAGGTAATTTTTGTACGTGCACTCTTAGAACATAGGGAAATTGTAAATTTAAGGTGTGTGTAAGTTTGTAAATTAAACTGTACATTTCATTTCATTTAACTATAAAGTTAACTTTGTTAATAGTAGTGTAAATGTAAAGTTTTATATCCATGTGTGTAAAGTTTAAAGTTTAACTGTAAAGTGTAAAGTTTAGCCTCATGCCTGTGTGAGCACATAGAGTGCAAAGTATAATTCAGCTACAAACTTTAAGATTCCAACAGTGTGTCAATTTTGTTATGGGTTAGCATAGAACGTATAAAGTTTTGAGTCATATCCGAATATGTAGTCCAAGAGGGATGTGAAGTATGTAAAGTGGTGTAAATGTAAAGTTTCAAGTCATGCCAGTGTGTGTACTCTAAGAAAGATGTGTAGGGTAATTGTAAAGCCGGTTAACTGTAAAATTTTAGATCATGTCAGCGGGTGCGCTCTCAGAAGGATGGGTAGGGTGATTGTAAAGTTCTATAAATGTAAAGTTTTAGATCATGTCAGTGTGTGCTCTCTCAGAAGGATGGGTAGGGTAATAGTTAAGTTCTATAAATGTAAAGTTTTAGATCATGTCAGTGTATGCTCTCTCAGAAGGATGGGTAGGGTAATAGTTAAGTTCTATAAATTTAAAGTTTTACATCATGTCAGCAGGTGCGAATATGTAAATGTTAAAATCAGTCTGTTTTTGTGTAAAGAAGTACTCTAGGTTTTAATGTATCAGGCACAATCTCAGAATCATGGGTGGTGTGAAGTTTATGGTCTAGCTAGTTTGTAATGTTTGGAGTGTGAGATGGGAGTTTCTATAACTGGATGGTTGTGTCGGATGCAGGGCTGTGGTCTCTGACCTGACCCCTGGCTCAGTGGGACAGTGGGTCAGAGGTGATGGGCAGCACGGCAGATTGCCCCACACACACACACACACACACACACACACACACACACACACACACACACACACACACATTCGAAAAGAGGCAATTCTGCCTGATCAAAAACAAACACACATACACTGGATCCTCCCACTTCCCCCCCAGTACTTTCCAGGAGTGTGCTTCAATGTCTGTCAGTCAATCCAGGCTGACCAAGCATCTCCAAACACACACCCACACACACACACACACACACACACACACACACACACACAGACATTCCCTTCCTTCAACCTATAGTTCTTGAACTACCCATTCCCACATTTGTGGACAAGTACACTCCTGGAAAGTTCATTCCATTCCCTTCTTTTTCTGCCTTGAAGACTAATGGAATGATGGGTTGGCGTTTGGAAGTGGATGGATTGTGGGCCCCTCACACTTACATTGCACATCTACCCGGATGGACTTGATGGCAGCCACCCCGACCCCATTCTCAGCCTTGCAGTAGTAGCGGCCACCCTGCACCCTCTGGATGTTGGCGATCCGCAGCGTCTCGTTGAAGATGGGTGTGTCCTGGAACTTGTCGGAGGCGCTGCCCGCTGTCTTAGTCCACCGCACCTACACGCAATAAACAAAATAAATAAATAAACCCGGTAGCACATAATGCATTGACATTTTTTGAGAAATGCAAATGCACCGATGTCCATGCAATAATGCTCTATGTAAACATATAGTAACCCTTTTCATTCCACTCCAATTGCTTTCTCTGGCCTTTGCATGGTTGCTCCCGTATTTATCGCGTGATTTCTTCGAGCTGTTGTTGTGGTTGTTTTGTTATGTAAAGAATGTTACCAAATACATTTTATTCAGCTTGGCTCATTCCCTATATCTTAAATGTCCTTTAAAGGGGAACACACAGAAAATCAGAGAACATTCAACAAATCCTTGACCATGATGAATGGAATTCAGTCACTGCATCCATGGGAGATGTGCATGTGATGTAACACTCTGGCTGCAAATACAAAGGGCAGCTTTCTTTTTCTAGGTCAACACTAGGTTTATTGGCTCCATTTGGTTAAAATGTTTTAATAAAGATTTCAGATGCATTTGAGCAGTCAAGAGATGTTCATGTTTGAAGGACCTTACTTCATTTTTTCTGTTGGAGCTACACTGCTATTATAACTAACATGTAAGATTTTATATTTTTATAGCTAATAGTCTTGAAGCCACCGTCGCATAAAGTACCATTACTTGGTTGCTATGTGAGCCGCATACATGCAATCTAAAGAAGCAAATTTAGTTCAAATAGCTAAGCAACATTCGGGGAAAAACACTATGACCTTATGTTGTCTCATGAATAAGACAGTCAAAGGACAAGCCCTAAAACACAGTGCACAGTCAAGGGTATTGTGCCCTTAACATCAGACCCAGGATGACTTAAAAGTAGTCAATGCAATCAGATTCAATCTTCATCCACTCTAACCTTCTAGCCTCAGTGTAAGATGTTCCATTCTCTCTGAAGGTCTAAATATCTTCAGAACTCTTTTTGTCAGTCACATCTTTAACTACATAAAAGTGCAGCAAACAGCACATGGAAAAGCCTTTGTAATCTCCTCCAACCTCTGACTATGATTAAAGCTCCCCATGTTACAGCCAGGGTCACCCCTGAACGAGGAGGCGCATGGGCGAACAGGCAGCTTTTGGAGTTTGGCAGGGCGGCGATGGCGGGAAGGTTAGGACGTACACGTAAAGGATTATGGGATTAGATAACCTGTACAAACGAGAGGCTTTGTGTTTATTCAGGCTTGTTTGCTTGTGGATTTGGGACACAGCTGTTCTCCATTGATCAGATAGAGAAGGTGAAAAATTAACAGAGGGAAAGTGGTTGAGCGAGAGAGAGAGAGAGAGAGAGAGAGAGAGAGAGAAAGAGAAAGCAAACGGACACCCACTGAGGTGGGAAAGTTTAGTTAAGGGTTGCTTGCAAAGAGATGCCACTGCTTTCATGGGCAAATTTGTCAAAGGGAAAAGGAAAAGTGCAGCGCTGCAGAAAGGGGTACTAGCAGTGGCACACATTTTGTTTGAACTGGGCAAAAGTTATTTTAAGCAACCATTCAGACGCCACTTCATATTCTTCATGAGGTGCTGTAGACAAGTGTGCTCACAGCCTCAACCCCATCAGTTTCAAAGGAGCATAATAATAACATATACTTAAAAGTAACCCCTAATCAATCTTTCCCAGCTGTTCTCCAGGTTGCTTTCGTTGTGTGCACTGTGGTTTGTTGTGACTGTGATAGAGTATGTCCTGGATACCTTGCAGAAGGCGCAATACTGTTCATCATCCTGTTGATTCGTCAGGACATTTAGTGCCAGCGGTAGCTGATATCAGACAGATGGCTGTGGATAGGCAATCATTAAAGAGCATAGCTAGGAGCCAGCACTAGCCAAGAAATGAGAAGTCAGAGCACCAAGAGGAGCCAGCTCAGGTCCCTGCGCGGCAGTGTCGAAAGCAGAGGGAAATGAGAAGAGAGAGGGGAAACTGATGTGGAAAGGCAGAAAGAGACAATGGCGCTGGAGAAAACAGGCTGAAACAGATGACGAGATGAGAAAACACGGCCCCCTCTGACATCGGCCTCTGCTGTGCATCGCACCGTTTTGATGCCTTCCTCGTTTTCCATGAGATCCCATAAGACAGCGTGTCCCATCTTCTCTCATCCACCCTCTGCTATCACCTCATGCTGCAGAAAGAATCCTCATGGCTCCATCCATCTTCTCCATCGGTTATCAGCATCAAAAACACAGGCGCAAGCTTCAGGCCTGGTGCTACTCTGCTCAGAGAGAACAACTTCAAAAGCTCAGTGACCACACATGTGCTAAAGACCTGGATTTGTGGACAGTGTCTCCAATGGATTCACATTATGCAGCATAAATAAGGCAACGGCTGATAGCAGACCTTATTTAAATGGCATTTGATGTTTAATAATTACTCTTAAGGATGGAGAATGAGGGAGATCACCCTTCTGACCTTTTGGAAAAAGTGGCCGCAGAGTTGTGGACGTGCCTGGAGTATTTTTTTTTTGATGGGAAGCCATAACCTGATCTTTTGTTTAATTTGAAAGTTGATTTGATCCTGAATTTAATACTGGGGAAAGACTAAACGCAGGTTTAAATACCCCCCATATATTCAACTCAGCCAATAAAACCAGATCAAATCTGTGCTAAAGACCTGGATCTGTGGATGGTGTCTACACTGCGTGCACATTGATTAGGCAAGTGAGTATTTTGAAGATTAGTTCTGAAAACAAATTCAGTGCTATCAGTCAAACCAAAATCTACCTTGCTGGCATCTGAGTGGAAGTGGAGCTCTTGCTGATCCAGCCACAGGCCCATCCATCTGGTCCATAAAGAGTAACTCTCATCTCATCAGTCCATAAAACCTTTGAAAAATCTGTCTTGAGATATTTCTTGTCCCAGTTTTGATATTTCAACTTATGTGATTTCAGTCTTCCTTACCTTGGCCACGTCTCTGAGCACTGAACACCTTCTGGACACTCCAGGTAGGTTCAGTTCTGGAATATGACAGCACTGGAGGATCACGGGTTCCTGGAAGCTTCACGTTTGATTCTTCTCAAATCTTTGGCAGTTCATTTGCATAATTTTTTCTCAACATGTTTCTTGCGACCTGTTGACTATTTGCAACAAACCGTTTGATGGTTCTGTGATCACTCTCCAATATCTTAGCAATTTCAAGAGTGCTGTATCACTCTTCACTTTTCAGAGTCGGTTACACAAATACACACCATCTGATCTACTTAAATCCAATTAGCATTCAGGTTTATACCACTCGGAGTTAGAATATGAGCAGAAAAATGATGATATGGTCAAATACTCACTTGCCTAATAATTGTGCACATGATGTAATGGGTTTTCCCAGGAGCGATCATATTGTGCAGCAAAAATAAGCTAACAGCAGGGCACTCTTTTGCCTGCAGATCTTATTTAAATGATTCAAACCTGGCATGGATCACTGCTGCTGCAAGCAGTAATCAGCAACATAAACTACAAGAGAAACAGGAAAAGGTTTCATACTGTTACCATTGTGAAATAAAACTGTTTTTATACCTACTTTTCAAAACCTGATACGTTCCATCCATAAAAATCAGTTCAGTGGGGATCCATCACCCAAACAGAACCTGCTCAGTAACACTCTTTTAGTCCTAGCTGGTTTATAAGAAAGGTATATCATTGATGATTTCTTGACGTTCCCAGAAAGTTTCAAGATTTAATATTACATAATAGATACCTAAATTTAATGTGCTATTCATGATGCATACATATCTGTATCTTTGAAAGCCTTGTAGGTCTTGCTGAGCAGCTCATGGGGCTGTTAGTTAGGGGCTAGCTAGTTTTGAGGTCCAGACCTTTTCAAGCTAACAGGTCAGTTCTGAGAGTTGTAGGCCCTGCCACCTGCCTGGGCAACCTGACTATGGACCAAAGGACCAAACTAACAGTGTAAGCACTCTTAGTCTCCAGTTAGTGGTCTGTTGACAGCAGTCCAAAGATGAGATCTACCAGCATGACACCGCAGCAGGAGCTGTCCACACATAAGAACCATGTCTGATTAACAGAGCATATGTCCAGGCAACAGGACACTGAGCCCTTCTGACCTCCACAGCTGTGTGAAAGCACTTGCTCTTCCACCTCCCCTGCCGAGCATCGGCCTAAACAGTGGATGATGGAGCATCATGTGGCTCCTGTGTTTGAAACCTGCCATCTTATAGCCATGTGTCAAAACCCACATTGTTCATTCAGACTAATGAACTATTCCTGCACCTTCTGAGTTTTAAGGATAAGAATTTTTCCAAAACTTTTAAATCAGACACACGTATACAAATACCTAGTACAAGGCCAAAGCTGAGTACAGGGCTGTGATGGCCTAGTGGTTAAAGACAAGACCCCAGGGTCTGAAAGTCATGGGCAGACCAGTAGATTGCCCTGAGGTACCCTTGAGCAAGGTACCGTCCACTTCACTGCTCCCCAGGCACTAGATATGGCTGCATAAAAGCAGAGATTGCATTTTGTTGTACATCTCTGAGTGCTGTGCTGTGTTTCACAATGATAAATAGTCACTTTCACTTTTTCTGCTTTAAAAGTAAGGTTAAAAATTGTATAGTAATAGCAACAATAATAATACATCATGGTTTGCATCACTCTACCCTGACTGGGGACACCTGACAGAGGTTGAGACTGTCCTGGTGTCAGGTCTGCCTCATTAGACTCGGGGTATAACCCTCTGAGTCAAGGCAGAGCTGTCGGTCATTGTTTGTCATCGTGGCGTGTCTTGTAAGTATTGTGTGTCAGTTGTTCAATTGTGTTTACAGAGTGATTGTGCATTGTCTACCCCTGTCCGTGATCTTGACTCCACATTTATGTCCTGCCTCATCTGCTTCAGGGTGACAAATAATCACTGACAGGTCTGCCCTGACTCACATAGGTATATACCCAGAGTCTGATGAGGCACACCTGGCACCAGGACAAAGTTCCAACCTCTGCCAGGTGTGCCCAGTCAGAGTAGAGGCACAAACCATCACAATCTCCCATGTCAAACCCCAGGTCTCTTTACAAATACAGAATTTATCAGACAGTTATCTGACACAAAACATAAAGCAAAGACAAACATCAGCAGCAGCATCTTAATTTCCAAGCCAGGAATCAAGGAATCAAGACGTGGCGTAGCACTGACCGAAGGCATATGTTTTTAAAGAGAGACAGAGAAGATGTATTATACATTTTGAAGCAGGAAATTTCAGTTTTGGAGCTAAAACACCAAGTAATCTGTTCTGAATATGTAGGAGTGTACGGGTGGAGACATTTAGTGAGAAAGGGAGGGCAGATCCATGCAGAGCTTTAAAAAAAATGTAATGAGTAGCAATTTGCACAGAATACAGTATGAAATAAGCAGTCAGTGAAGTTCATGGAGAACAAGGGAGATGTGTTCTGAGATGAGCTGCAGAATTGTGTATGTACTGAAGCCTGGATAATGTTTTTAATTGGAGATGTATGAACACAAAATGGCATAATTTTGTTGCTTTGAAAATAAGTACACATCCCACATAAGTACACGAATTCAGTTTTTATTTCCCCCCAGTATATTAGGCTCATCAAATAAATAGAAATTGTGCAAAAAATGCGTTGTTAACTTTTGTTTCCTGTAAAGAACGTGCCACTGTTTTCACTTTGAACACCACAAAACATGTCATTTGGCCTGAGATACCTAAACTTTTTTATGGATACTTTTAATTTAGTGGTGTATTGTTTTCAAGCAGAGCTTAAAAGAATAGGCGGCCTACTGTTTAGGGACTAAGCCCAAGATTGAAAGGTTGTGGGTTTGAATCCCAGACCAGTTGGTTTCCCTATGGCATAGTTGAGCAAGGTACCATCCCAAACACTGCTCCTCGGGTGCAGAATATGGCTACCCTCTTGCAGTGTGCATGGATGAAATGCATAGAAAGAATTGTATTCGCAACGGCATTTGACATCACACCTGTTTATATTGGCTGCAAAAAACATCAAACCCTTCTAGTCCAGATCGTATTAAAGACAATGCTTGGGAAAGTAACTGAAATGAAAGAAACGTTACTTCTATCATTACAAAACCTCACGTCTCTGCAATAACAACTTCGTGAGAGAAGGAAAACAAAAAACGTGTTAGTTTGAAAAGATTTACTTCCAAGAAATGACGATCTCTGACAATGATATCTTGAATGGAATTGAAATAAAGAGATGCAGAGACAGAGAGACGAGATGCGAACAAAAAGGGCAACGAGACGTTTGGTCAAAGCGGAAAAAGTGCCTGCAGAGATGTAAAATCACGGTGCCTTTGTTGAATCAAAATGCTTACTCATAAAAACCCCCGACGGGAAGCTTAAAATAAACGCACTGTGGCAATAACTCGCTTTCATTATCCATGGGCGGCGAAGAAAGAGCGACTCGCAGATTAAAGCCGACTTGACAGGTGTTAAGTAATAAATGTCTTCATGTGTATGCTCAACTGGAATTTGTGTCACTTGCAGAAAAGTTAATTTATAACAGCAATTACAGGATAGCGGTCGGAGGGCCTGGAAGAGGAAGACGCAAGCGAACGGCGAGCATGAGGGACAGACAGAAAGAAGCCTTGGGAAGAGTGAGCGTGACTAGTGCAGAAGGGAAAAAGAGGACGAGAAATGGAGAGATTATTGAAGGGGTGTAAAATTATGCTGTCGAATGCCATTTTCCCTGTCTGTATTGTCGTCATGTCATCCAGTGCACCATCAGAGTCAGGTAACATTAGAACCAAACTGCTGAGCAG
This sequence comes from Hepsetus odoe, assembly GCA_017165825.1. NCBI lineage: Eukaryota > Metazoa > Chordata > Actinopteri > Characiformes > Hepsetidae > Hepsetus > Hepsetus odoe. The sequence continues at coordinate 5,463,837 of CM029367.1, forward strand.
TAAATCCTGCATAATTCACAGTTCACGTTTTCCTTAAAATTACAATTGTGGAAGGTTATGTTCAGCGCTGCTTTTGCAAGAAGAGTGCAGTCAAGGCTGGGTAAAAATAGGATCAACGTTGACATTTCATAAAGAAGTAAATAACGAGGAAAGAGTAAGCAAGAGGAGTGTGAGCTGAGTGAAGAAGACGTAAGAAGGATGGATAAAGCAAAACATGGGAAAAGGCCAGAGTTAAGACTTGAGAGCGAGAAAGCAGGGGTCTGGAAAGTCTGGGGGGAAGAGAAAAAGGCAAAAAAAAAAAAAAAAAGGTTGAGAAAGAGGATGAAGGGATGTTTGTCCAAATTCTTTCAGAGGCCAAAAGGGAAAAGTGATCTCACACACACAAACTAATGAAGGCCACTGAGACTCCAAGACTGAACAATGGATTTGAACACAGAACCTGCTGGATTATAAAGAGAGGCTGGAAGATGCACTAAATTTCTTCAAAGGATGCCCAACAATTAGATACGCTTACATATAAATAATGCACAGCATTACTGTATAAGATCACTTGACATATCAAATCAGATGACTTCAGACCAAGCAGGACGTGTGTACAGTAAAGCACATGACCAGGAAGGATAGAATTACTCTACACAGGCATCGATGAAGGATCAGGTGCATCAGAAACGAAGCAAAGGCTAAAAACGGATGATGATGATGATGATGTCAGCGCTGACTGCAGCATGGGTAAAATGCCAGCCGAATTGATTCGGATCCATCCGATCAAGACACAGGTGAAATGGAGACTGGAAATCATGGAGGCGAGTCACATGGTAGGCCTCGGTTTCCTCTGCCGAGAAGATGAAACCGCATATCTTGCAAAGAATTGCTGCAATCGTTGAAACAAAGTGGGAGTCCAGTGGCAGAACAGGGAAGTAATGAAGATTTATAAGAAATTTGGACATTTTATAGAGTCATTAGTATTGGCGCCTTTTAATAACATTTGATCCTTCGCAAATGGACAGTCGATGTCCTAGCTATCTTTGCAGTGACTTCAAAGTCAAGGGGAAAATGCTGGAAGAAGAATTATTAGAATAGAAACGGTAATTGATTTGAAAACTATGGTTTTTTTTAGGAAAAGATGATTTTAATGGATGTCTAGGAAGACGCAAGAAAAGAGATAGGCCAATACAAACACTGGTCAAGGTAAAGTGAGTCACACCCATTAGCAGAAAGAATGCCATCTTTATCAGAATTAAAGTGAATTTCTCTCGTACTTTGGCTTGGGCTTAAAACTTGCTGACCTTGATCAAGTCAAAGTATTTGACTAAACGTTAGTGATTACCTTCCACAAAAATGTGTTCTTCCACATTGGCCTTTATCAAAACAGTGTTAAGATTTTGTCAAACGATCTAAGCTAAATCTAGGTTCCTTCTGGGGTCTTTTGTTAAACTTCCCAGAAGGCAGCCATTTTCAAAAGTTTACATGCAGAAATAGCTAGTGTCCATAGGGCCTACCTAACGGTGTCACACTTTTCTTCTCTCCCAGATCCCAACACAGCAGGTTAAAGCATAAATGCAGAACCATCTTGTGGGATTCAAAGACTGGGTTGGGAAATGCAGGGCCAGAGGAAGATTTCAGGACCTTCAATTTAAAAACAGTACTTGGCAGGCCTAGTTTTTTGTGAATCTGTGTCAAGTATCTATGGTACAAAAGCCTTGCATGACATACCAAGGTGGAAAATGTATATTTAGTATACTTAATAAATTCGAATAAATGATTGTATACTTATTGTAGTGGTGTTTGATAATTTTACTAAATTGACTAAATGACACAGTTTTTGACTAAATGAGACAGTCTGAGCTTAAACAATTATACATAACTCACCACATTTTTTCTACCACCATTATTATGAACAGCCTTTTTATTTGTTGGTAGAACTTATGAAATGTTTCCATGACTGCGTTTGCTGCTCCTTCTTTATTTGTATGCAAGTCCAACATTTGGGGCACGCAGGAGACAACGTCCCTTTATTTAATTAGGTCTTTCAGGCAATGCTAGCGCATGCACATTTCAAAAACGATCATTAGTCAGTATGTTAGTGACTCTTATAGGCTGGCCTGCAAGGCACTGCAGCAACAATTTGACTACACACATTCGCAGCAGGGTGCTAACTGTGCAAGATTTTATTATTTTTGTTTTTTTTTTTCTGATCATTTTAAACGTAGAACCCTTTATTAGCCCATTTACTTAACCATACAGGTGAACAATGTTTGAACGTTTTCAGTACCAGCGTTTCAGGAGAATAAGTCTGCGCAATGCATAGCCACATGCCAGAAGTAATACCCTGCAGTTATGATAACCTCCTCCTACTGCCAAATATTTAGGTAACATTTCAGCATTTCAAAAACACCACCGTGCCCTTCGTGAGTGAGCTGACTTTGCCGGCAGCAAGCAGCAAACATCTGTGAAATCCTAGTTCTAAAAGCATTTATATTGCAATTCAAAGAGTCTTGTTTTAAGTTGTGTACCATTAATTAAGATATCATTTTAAGAGATGCTCAAGCTTCATTCACAGTGGGCTGCTTGAGTGAAAAGCCTGACATCCCAGAGCGGTGGATTGTATAAGTTATTGCATTGAGATGCTGAGCACACAGCAGTTCTCCTGAAAAGCGTCAGCCACCGGTGGACCCACAGGCACACAAGGAGGAGATGCACCAGACTTCCAGAAGTTTTCCCTTTCCCTTTTCTCTCTCACGCTCTTCATCTCATTCGACTCCTAAATGTCTCCTCTGCACTCTCCATCCTTCACAACTTTACTGTTCATTGTCTCTTTATTTCATTATCCCTCTTTCTCTTAGGGGTCATTGCATGACCTTGTTTGTGTCTTGGCTGAGCGGTGGTGAGCGTTTCTTAGAGCTACTATGCCACCTGATCTTCCTTGCTCTCTGTTCCCTATCGATCTCCCACTTGCACTTTCCCAAGGACGGAAACCTAACCCAAGCCATCCTTTCTTTTCCTCCCCATCTTCATCCTCCTCGTTTCAAGCCCGTCCTCATCTCTTGCCTAATTCTCTCTCTCAGCCTTTCATCTGCTCCCTACACCTCTTTCCTACCCTGCGCCAGCTCCAAGGTTGCAATGACCAGCCATATGAATTAATAATGTAGGGAGCAAGGATCACTTTCAGAAAAGCCATTTAGGCTGCTATTGTGTTACTAAAGGCTGTGCATTTAGCTAGCTGAGTCAATGTGGCAGAAATGCTATAGGTATAGACAGAAGCAGCCCATTCCACAACGTTAACTAAAAGCTCTGCCCTGAAGCTATACGTGCACAATGCATCCCAGATCCTCCAAATGACCTTAAACCTTTCCCTCTCTCTTGCTTTCTCACGCTCTCTCTTTCTCTGTCCCTGCCCAAAATGTTCAGGTCACTCTCGAAAAACACTTCACTCCTCCGCAGCAATATTTCTGTCCACGTGTTTGAAAGTGCTTACTTTTTTTTCTCCGCTAAATCTGATGTCTAACGCTGTACGGCACCCCTCGTTTCGAGACACCCCTCGTTTCTTTCCATTTTGCTATGGAGTCACCTTGTTTTAGCAAAAACTATTTAATAGATGCCAATTTGTTTTTTAGCTTCTTTGCAAAGCTGCATTTTTAATTTTAAAGCTGCATTTAAAATACAATATCGGGAGTCAAACTTAAAATATGGGTTTATTGCTAAAGGTGATTCTCACGCACCAAGCCGCTCTGCATAATATGGAGTCTTCAAAACTGCGTCGGCATGTTGACATTAATTCATCGGATTGATTCATTTTATTTTTATGCACTTTGCTTTTAACTGTTTCTATGTTCGTGGAAATATGGTTATACATAAAACTGGTCCTTGGCGCAAAAAAGGTTGGGGACCGCTGACCTAGAGAACAATACTTTTAAAATACAAGAAGGTCAGTCTCTTTGGAAGCACGATTTGAAGAAATGATACGTGGCTCAAGACTTTAGCACTGTACTGACAAGACAAGATTACAGTAAAGCAACCGACAATGCTCTGTGCCATGTATGAAATTGCTGAGCAAGCCCTGCTCATCTTGTTTTTGGATCAAGAAAGAAAAAGAGAAAAATGGGTGTAAGTGAGTCTGAAATGGGTTCATTTTAGGGGTAAAACGACCGATGCATTGGTCACAAAGATGTAGTAGTGTCTAAACTGACTCTGCATTTAGATCTATTGGATAGACATCTGTAGGTAAAGAGCACATTCAATGACTGTGATGCCTGTGTATGATATGGAAGGAAAAACAAGAGCCAAAGCTCCTCAGGGGACTGAGATTATCAATGTAGGAATGTCATCTGACTGGGTCAGCAAGAACTGTTTTACACAGACGAGGATAATATGGGAGGACTACAGTGCATAAACCCCACATTATAAAGATGAATGCACGTTTCAGGGTTCAGCAGCATATAAACCACAAACATTGGTCTAACAGAGATGTGGAAAAAAGTGATGTGGTCAAAAATGTGATCTGGCTATTTTTTGGCATATTTTCAAACTTTATAGAGCTGCTGCCCATTGCTCCAGCACAGTTCCAGAGACTTCTGAAATTTACAAGCACTAATGTTCTGGTGACCTGGTGGCACAACACCTTACTCTTTACACTATGGTGAGGTTTAGCTTTAACTTGCCACCTAAGTTTATATTCTGGCTCTGTAATACGAACCTGAAGGATGCGCAAGCTTTAGGTACAATGTCAGAAAATGGTACAGTGTAGGGACATCAAGGTATGATGCCCATGTAAAGGTCTAGTTTTGAAGCTTAGATATGTTTTTTTTTTTTTTCCCCCCCCAAGGGAAAAGTAGCTAATTGTAACCTACTGTTTTCAACTAGAACAACAAAACAAAAAGCCTGATGAGATGCCCAAAGTAACAACATAAAATAATTAACAGAATGGAATAGAAGCTTTATTTATCCCAAGCCTTCCTTTCACTCTTGCCCTGTCACAGATTATAATCCACGGGGACTCCTGTCTAATGTCATCTCTCAACCTGTTCATTACCATTTCAAACAAGAATGGGCACAGCGATGATCCTTGAGGTAATCCAACCTCTATCTTAAATGCATCTGTCACTCTTACTAAAGACCTCACCACTGTCACACTGAAAAGAAAAAAAAAAAAGTGAAAGTGACAACCCTTGTCATTGCGAGGTCACGGCACAGCACACATGAACCACAACGAAATTGGACCTCTGCATTTTACCCATGCACACTCAAACCCGTGCAGCAGTGGGCAGCTATTGAAAGGAGCAGTGATGGGGACGATTACCTTGCTCAAAGGGTACCTCAGGGCAACCTATTGGGAAGGGGTTTGAACCCCGATCCTCCGATCATGTGGCTAACGCCCTAACCGCTAGGCCACCGCTGCCCTTATGTATATCCTGTACCACTAGCGGTCTAGCGGTTAGGATTCCTGGTTTTCACCCAGGTGGCCCGGGTTCAACTCCCGGTATGGGAAGTGTTCTTTGGGGCAGCGGTGGCCTAGCGGTTAGGGCATTAGCCACATGATCGGAGGATCGGGGGTTCAAACTCCTTCCCAATAGGTTACCCTGAGGTACCCTTGAGCAAGGTACCGTCCCCATCACTGCTCCCCGGGCGCTTTCAATAGCTGCCTACTGCTGCACGGGTTTGAGTGTGCATGGGTTAAACGCAGAGGTCCAATTTCGTTGTGGTTCATGTGTGCTGTGCCGTGACCTCGCAATGACAAGGGTTGTCACTTTCTTTCTTTTTATGACATACATCTCTGCCACATCTGACTTCCTCATACAAAACCACAACTCGTCTCTAGGCACCCTGTAATATGCTTATCCGCAAATGCACAGTGCAACTCCTGTAGACCTCTATATTTCTCCATTAACATCTTCAAAACAAACATTATACCTGTTTTGCTCTTTCTCGGCATGAAACCATATGTACATATAGTTCTTGAAGTTCTATTGCATTGTATGAGCAAAAGGACAGTATTGTGTAATAGGTATTTCTCAGTCAAAAATACTGTTCATAGCAGCACGACAGTCATTACTCCTCAGTACTACTCAATATGGCTGGGGAACATTTGTATTTACACTGAAAATTCATTCAGTACAGTAAGTACTTCACGGAATTTTATTTAACATTATGTTGAAGCAGTGTAAAAAATAAATTTGTGAGTTGTGATGAATAAACCCCAGCAGAGAGCCTTTAATGAACTGTTGTTATGTACAGTGTAATAGCAGATGGGATGAAGGACCTGCGGTAGTTTTCCTTATTGCATGATGGTTGTAGCAGTTGGTTACTAAAGGAGCTGCTTATATGGTGGAACAATGTTTTCTAATTAAAGATACTAAAGGCATTCCCTGTATGGTACCATCTCAGTGACATTTTTTTTTTTTTCTGAGCGCATAAGAGCAATCAAGATTCAGGCAAGCCAACATTCTGACTGCATTTGCATTAATGAGAACAATTTGCAGTAAAACACTTACTTGGCATGTGTGATCCATGGGTTTAAATGTGAGCAAGAGGGGAAAGAAAACTGTGATGGTCCTTTATTAGACAACAAAGACCAGCCCAGATTAAACTGCAATGCCCAGGAGCATTTTTCAATATGTGGTACATTTAGTGTTGCTTTCTTCAGAGAGTAAAAATAGCAAAGCTCCTGAACTAGAAGACCCGCTGTCTGAGTTCATTACGGAATACAAACATACATACTACTTCATCTGCTATATGCACACACCACTTCCTCAATGCACTGAACTCTCCAGTAGATGTTTCTATATGCATATTGGGCCACCAGTTGTTGAACAAAGACTCTCAATAATTCATGTAGATCAGTCACTCTAAGTTCCTATGGCCTCATTTACAAAAACAGTTCCAATCTTTTTTTTTTTTTTCTTTACAGCCAGCATGAATGATAGAAATAATGGCAATTTGTTTTTATGTTTTTTTTTTGCTGGCTGTAAAGTAAAAAAAATAAAAGTTTGGAACTGCTTTTGTAAGTAACATGGATAACATGGAGTCTCTTACAACAGTAATAAAGTTATATATTGATACAAAAAGCTGATGATATGAAAATGTCTATTCAACATGCTTATCAGCTGCAATACACTGAAGCATACTTCACTGCAGGTGCAGGTGATTTTAAGACTTCAAGTGCATATTTAGAAGCCCTTACCTGAATGCAAAAGATGAGAATTCCTGTGGCACTGGGTCAGCCACCACAGTGCTGCCTTCATCTCTGCATTCTAAAATTCTCAAAAGTACATAGCAAGAGACCCCAATGACAGGGTCAGCTCTTATTTTCCATCCGTTCACTGACTGCAAGAGTGAGAGGCAATCCTTATTTTATTGCCCTTTTCAGGAAAGCCCTGTTTGACAATAAAATCTGCCAATGCACAACTGTACAATATGTAATTGTAATTCATCTTTTTTTAAATTGAAATATTAATAAGAGTGCAATGTTCAAATCACAAGGACTGCAATCATAATTATAGACCTTTGGCCAAAATAAAGAGTCTGGGTAAAAATTATGCAATCGATCAGTCTCCTGAAGAAGTGCAGTGTTTGCTTCGACTTTTTGACTAGGTGTGAGGTGTTGGAGGTCCATATCAGCTCTGCTGACATAGTGACTCCAAGGAACTCCAAGGAGTTATCAACACTTTCCACTGCTTCTCCAGGAATGTGGAGGAGGATCTTAATTCCTCTGTCTGTTCTCCTGAAGTCAATTACCATCTCCTTGGTCTTCAAGGTGTTGGGGACCTGGTTGTTGGGCTTACACCACTTAAACAGATGTTCCACCACTTGTAGGACGACTTCACACACTACAATGGTATGAAATCAGACAGGTTTTGCTGTGTCATGTTCAAATTTAATTGTGTTTAGAAGGTATGGAAAGCACAGGTCTCAACACACAGTCCTAAGGGGTTTCTTATTTTAGGAAGACAGTGAAAGTAACTATTTTTCATTGTGATGACAGCACAGCACACAATGAAATGCATTTACTGCAGATAACCCACCACGCCATGTGGGAGGTGGCAGCCACATCCGGCACCCAGGGAGCAATTAAGGGAATAGTATCTTGCTCAAGAGAACTTCAGGGGAACCTACTGGTCTAGGACTCAAACCCACAACCTTCTGATCATGGCGACTCGTTCCTAACCAGGAGGCGTGTTTACCAAGTTTGACCTGCTGTGGGAGACCGGGAAGTATATCCATGATCTATGAGCACAGCAATGAACCATAGATCAGTTTACTGACCAGTTTGTGGGGTATGACAAATTCTAGGAGTCCATGAACAGCATCTCCAACATAATCGGTGGTGTCTTCCAAGTGTGTTAGAGAGACCAACAGTAAAGATGTCCTTTGTGGAGCGCCCAGTTGGCAAAATGGCGTTCATTCAAATTGGTTGGGATAATGGCGCTTTTTTGGGGGTATTGGGATAAGGATAAAGCATGTTGGAACAGCATCACTGCAATGAGAGGTTCAAAATCTTAGTATACATTTCCATGAGAAAATAGGCACATGTATTGGACACCTGGGCCAAATACCTTTCTTGAATTGATGCTCCTTAAGGTGGTGCTGGAGAAACAGTGACAATCTTCCAGAGGATTAAGCTGACATGTAGTGCAGAACCTCCTCTCTGGGTATCAAAGCACTAAACCACTGGTTCTGCATATCAGGCAGTTTGCCGTCATCACTAGGCTGCATGTTGTTGATTTTCAATGTCTTGATGCTGTTCCACATGCTGCTGGGGTTGTTTTTGTTAAATTGATCCCCAATACACTGTCTGTACATGTGCTTTGCATCCCTGATGCTTCAGCCTTTCTGTGCTTCACTGTAAGCTTGTTTATCACTGGTCCTGAAGGCTATATCCTATTCCTTGAGCAATGCCTTCATATTTGCCATACACAGTTTTTGATTAAAGAACACCTTTATCCCAGGGCTGATCCGGCATATTTCTTTAGATCCGTTTCAACTGCAAACATATACTAGTATGTGTTATCAAAGTAATATTGCAGCATTGAGACAGCTTCTGATAGCTGCTTTTGCTTTTCACCTCTGCGGTTCATAAGCTGTGTTCAGATTTAAGGACATATGGTCAGGTTGTCCTAGACATAGAGATGCTCCTAGTATTCCTTTGTGTTTTTTGTGCACACTCATCTCAGAGTGTTGTTCTCTCTTTTGGGGAAATTCATGTTTTTTTATTAAATTTGAACATAAACAGTTTGAGATCCATGCATCGCTGGGCCAATGTTTAAGGACCGGGCCCCAGGATCGAGAGATCGTGGGTTTGAATCCCATAACAGTAGGCTGTGCTAAGACACCAGAGCAAGAAACCATTCCCATCACTGCTCCCTGGGTGGTGGACATGGTTGACCACGGCAACAGTGAGCATAAGGGTAGAGTTAAAATTTCATCACATCAGTGAAAATGCCCACCAGCATCACTATGTGATGTTGTGTCACAGAGCACATATTAGAAATGGATCCAAATCAGAAGACTTTCCAGCTTCCAGACCTCATGGGATGACCTCAGTAAGTTATAGGGCTACATCAGTAGTGTGTTTTCTTTAATGATTCATTATAACAGTATGTTCACATCTCCTGTCACCAATTTCCAAGAGAGTCCTTTTCTACCAATAGGGAGCTGCCTCAATTCTGGTTTGAGCACCAAATTTTCTACAGTACAGAATAAATTGATCTGGAATCTATAAAGTTAGTAAATTGAATAAATTTGAATAAATTGATCTGGAATCTATATACTTAGCTGAAACCAAAAATTTGTAACTTTTTCCAGCATTAACCATGACAATATTACTGAATGAGTCCTCCCTATTTATATCAGTTGTCTTGGTCCTCCTCCTTTGAAAAAATGTTTGAATAAAGTGATCCAAACAGGTGGAAACATGGATTGGTTTGCTAGCTGGCACCATGTATAAAGAATCCTGAGCGGAAGTGGTTCCAGAATAGGTTCCCTATTGGCAGGAAACTGCTAAATAGTGGTACAAAATGCATCTGAGCTAGCTGAAACCAAAAAGCTGCTGTTCTGCAAGGCTTTCGTTTATCATCTGTACATTGAGATTTGGGACAAACGTCTGTGTTGTCTTGCTTGGAATGTTCTGTCGCCAATTTGGAGGCATAAAAATAGAAGGGCTGAAGGAAAAGGGGTGGGAGGTATACTTCTTTTTTTCTCCTGTTCTTTATGGACCACGGACTGAGCCTTTTTCCAGTCCAATCTTCAGGAGAGAAGGCAAACAATCGGTCTTGATAAAGAACTGGATAAATCCTCAATCAGACACATTCTTTGGAAAAGAACCCTTTATTACGAAGGCTCGTGCCACCAAATTGGATTCGCCCATCAGAGACACAGAGTAAGGGAGGAAGCAACAAAAGGGAGAAAGAGAAAAGCACAAAAGATTGTCAAGTCAAATCACTTTTTATATTCAACACTCAAGGTACTTTGATTGGCCATTTCATGTGTCAGTCATCCTGTCAGCACTCCAACACATCAGTCCATTGGTCGATTTCAGCCGCTGGACAGTTATAGTCTTTTTCGCAAGCTTTCCCGAGATTTTCTAAACTTTCAAGACTGAGATAAATTCCATGAGCTGACATGGCCAGGTCACGAGTTCATTTCATGACAGAATGAAATTTAGAAAACAATCCAATCGTGCCTAAAACCCTGGATATGTAACTGAATGAGCTTTTTTCTGCTGAAAGCTTTGACTTCTGTCCAAATCTTTAAAATTGGATGGACTTTTAAAGATGACTGTCGTTTGCTTTAAATATTCAGCAGGCTGACAACTGACTATGCTTGGCTAGTGGGGAAAAAAGAGTGGGAGGACAAACAGGGACGATAGAGGTTAAGAGGGTTGATGTAGTATCGTGTTTTCTATGATAGTTGCAGAATGTCACTGCAGCTGGGAACTCAGTACTCCCTCTGGGGTGTGCATGCCCATACACACACACACACACACACACAAACTCTTCTTCATCACAGCTGTACAGTAAAAATACTGGCCTTATTTTGTCCAAAAAATGACTTTTGGGGCCTTGTGGGTTTCAAAACTTTGTTGTTGCAGAGAAATGGGGAAAAAAGATGTCAAAAATTAGATTTTACATTTTATGAAATCTGGATTTCATACTAAGGAGCAATGGGCTGCAATGTATGTAGGTGAGGGGCAACTGTGTGGTTAATTGCCCTGCCCAAGGGCACTTTAGCCATGGACATGTGAGCTGGAAAACATTTTTCCTGCCGGTCCAGGGGATTGAGCCCCCAACCCTTCAGCTGCAAGCCTTATTCTAACCATTAGGCCACAGCTGCACCATAAATGAGTGCTCAGTAAAAACGACACGATAGTGTAAAGACATTTGGCATGAAGGATTTCTGAAGACATAAAACCGCTTGATTCATCCAAAAATACCTTTCCAATCACCTTTCCATGCTGTGAGTCATAGAACAGAATTGAGATTGGTTAGAAGGCTTAATTGCATTTCTCTGCTATCTGCAGTTTCACAACAATATAATTCTCAGCCCAAGTATATACACAGCCATCAAGATAATCCATCCTGGAACTCACAATCCTCACTTAAGCCAGGTCTAATAGAAGAATGCAACACAACTCTATAAAAGTTTCACAGTGGTGCAGTTCATTTCTGGCAGGAATGTGATAACAGGATGCTTTGGTGTGCATGTATGTGCGTTTCCCTGTAGAAAGGAAGCCCGACGTCAGTGCCACATCTCCATGGCGACCCAGTTGCCGTCTGTGCCAAGTCCAGGAAGACACTGAATCAGGGTCACTATGGCCTGATTCCAAATCCAAATTAAAATGAGCCATTACTTCTTTTACTGCCTTCCTTATCATCAAGAACACCATGCAGAGATAAACCAACATTGGTTTTTATGTAAGCATGCTTAATAGTCTTGTTATCAGGAGTGTGTGTGTGTGTGTGCCTGTGTGTGTGTGTGTGTGTGTGTGCATGTTCTAATCTTTCTCCAAGGAATTTGAATAAACACTAGTTGCAAATTTAAGGGAAACAGAAACTGTGTTACTGCAGATTGCACTGTGCAGTTGTCCAAGATTAGAAATGCTAAAGAAGTAAAAAAAAAAAACATTTCTGAAGATGAAATAATCTGAAGGTGCCTTAATGCCTCTGTTCTAAAAAAGGTGTTAAAAAGGTGCAAACAAATCCAAAAAGACTCACACTTACTACGAATTTTGAACAGAAAGGAGGTAAGAAATGATTTGAGGTATAAAAACAAGTGATTTGCAATAAACTATTGGTGTAGGTAAGTGGATCAAAAAATGTATTCAATAATTTAAGAATAATATTGATAAAATAATGCATTAAATGCATTAATTTTATAATTCTATTAATTCAATAATGTAATAAATGTATCAATTTAATAATAATATTAAAATAAAATACGTTCAACACAAATAGTTTAGTATCACCTTGAAGGTCCAACATAAATGCTGAGTTTTAACATTAAATGTATTAAATCCATAAAAATTTATTGATACAGAAATATGTTTAATGTAACAGAGAAGGTTGAAACACGAACCTGGCTTGATGTTACTCAGGTTTTAAACGTAAATGTTTTTAAAATCATTTACTGATGAGCAGTTTCTAACATTCCCTTTATTAATTAAAATAATTTCGTAGAACTGAGCGATGTTAAATACAGAACCTGTTTAAAGTCGTTTTTATAACTGTGTGGTTATAAACATTAAACCTGACTACAATTCCTCGGTGTTAAAAATGTGTTTCGAACAACTCTTCTTCATCATTAAGTCTTATACTATCCAATAATGAGATTGATAAAAAGATTTTCTGGGAGATATTTATATGCTGTAAACTTTACATAAATAAATAAACATTGCAATGGCATGCACACATGATCAAACAAACAACATGAGGTATACATTTAGTCATAAAAATCTAAATCCATGCGTACCGTACACACGTACACACACACACACACACACACAGAGCGCTAGTGAAGTGTGAAGGTTCTGCACTCCGAGCAACAGCAACCCTGATAGTGCATGTAATATTGCTGTTAATGTTTTATATTCACAGAGCGTGACCATATCATTATTATTCTACTTACTGAGTGAACCAGACCCCAGAAGAAACACCACATTTGTGCTTTTTCTTTCTTTTTTTTTTTTTTTTTTTTTGGAGCATTCCCTCTGGTTCTGATCAAAACTTGCCATTCTGAGAAATACTCCTCATTTGCCTGTGTGTGATTGGAAGAGGGGGGGTGTCCCACTGGGGTGTATCACATCAGGTTTTGTTTGGCAATCAGGATTTGTGCTATATCCTGCAGGAATGGAGGGAAATAAACAATCAGTGTGTGTGTGTGTGTGTGTGTGTGTGTGTATGAGAGGGAGGAAAAAAAAGCAGAGACTGAATATGAACATATGTTATTAATGGGGGTCTCTTGTATCAGCTTGAATGTAATGTTTATGTAATTAGTTGGTTCCAGAATTACATTTATAATCAATTTACATTAAGTAAACAGTGAATAAACGAAAAATATATTCACTCATACAGCACAAAAACACTTAAAAATGCATTGTTTTGTTTACAGATAGTAGATTGCTGTATGAAAAGGAATAAAAGAAGAGATTCTTTTAAATGCCTCTGTAAATGTTCAAACTGTGGGGCTTTATGGACAATGTTGTTCTGTAATCAGAGTGAAACTACAAAATATATTAGAAAAGTGGCAAAACATTATATTGCAGCGAAGGGGCAGAGCTCCTCAGCATTCGCTGAAGCTTTGTTTTTCATTACTTGGCCTTATTTGCTGCAGATTATTTCAGATCAGATTTTTTGTTGAACATGTTATTCTTACATTTGAATGAAATATATATATATATATATATATATATATATATATATATATATATTATATATATATGGATGTGGGTGATTTGATGGATGGTGGGTGGATGGATGGTAAAGGATGGATGCATGGATTGATGGGTGGAAGGGTGGATGGATGGGGGAATGTAAATGAGATGTATTTGTAGATACACCCATGCTCACTGCTAAATGGGTGGGGGCGGTAAGGAACAGCCAGAGCAGGTCTGAACAAAGTGTTGTCTACCAAAGTAAAAGAAAAAACAATCAGAACTTGGGACATTAAATGTTATTTTTCATATAGATCACTGAACATAGCACTAGGCCAATCAGTGAACCTGTAAACATGGTGGTGGTAGTATCGTGGTTTAGGACTGTTTCGCTTCATCTGGGCCAGGACAGCATGCCATCCTCGATGAAGTAAAGACTTCTGAACTTTATCATTGAATTTAAAAAAATGTCAGGACATTAGATTGACTCTAAATAGAAAGGACTATCAGGAAGCCAACCAACAAACAAGAAGCTCATTTTTTGCTTTAGCTGTTGCTGTAATGATGAACAATAGCAGGGGCAGTAACTAAATGCCAACATTAATTTATATGATATGAAATCTCAATTTGTGTGCATTCTGTTTCAAATTATTGGAAAGGCTTACTTTCTAATTGAACAGTGCTTTATTTTTTATACACTGATGGGCTTGTTTTGCTCATCCTCTAAAACAAAGGATGAAGCGAACCATAGTAACAAGCCTTTGAAGATGAGCCATGAGACGGTCTGTTCCTCAAAAAGAAACTTTCTTGGATTGATGTAAATGTTATAGGAGTTCTAATCTGACTGAGTCTGAATTGCAACCTAATGGTTTTGTATCAGATTTCAATACCAAAAATGGAAATGGCCAATTCAAATGCCAGAAATGTCGATTTATGCATTTTTTCAAAGTGTCACACAAAGATTAAATTCCACATGAAGCAATAAGACTTTCACCTGCAAAGTGAATGTAGCCTTTAGTTGCTGATCAGCTGCTCTCAAGGCCTCATATCTTTGTATGGAAATTTGACATTATATTAGACATCAATGTACACACAGTGGAATTTCCTGGAGGGATTTGTACAGATGTGCTCTGTGAAGCAGAGCGTGTGTGTGTGTGTGTGTGTGTGTGTGTGTGTGATCTTTCTGACGAACTGTCTCACATGCAGACTGACTCACCATTCTCTGCATGAAGCCCTGATGAGTCAGATGTGGGCATGTGTGAGGAGATGGAGGGACAATGTGTTGTATTTCATGATCTGGATGGTAATGGACAAAGAACCTGAGGGAGATCTGTCAACACCTTCACCCACTGTTACACAATCAACTCCATTTATATAACTCACACATGGACATTTGTTTTCATACAAATGCCAGGGTTGGGGGAGACGCAGCAGAGAAATAAATGATACTAACTTCTGTAGATGGTGGCTCATTAGACCATTTCCCACCAAAGCAGAAATGTTTCATAATCGGAATAAAGGTAATTTGTCAGAACACACTGACTTGACGTTCATAGACACTTCCCTCGAAGGAGTTCCAGGCAAAATGTCAGGAGATTGGCCCCAAAGTGATAATAGGCTGGGAGAGATTGCCTTAGAGTACAGGTCAAGCGTTCAGGCCTGTACTTGTTCTTGGTGTATTCCCACATGCACTATCTAACTCTCACTACTTTTTTCCCCACATCTCAGTAGATCCTGCAGATTCTGGAGTCTTGGTAAATATGTGGTTTCCAACCATATTTATTGATGCTCTTCCTTCAAATCTGGTTGTGTTGAAGAACTAGGCAGTAGGGCCATTGAGGTACTGCTAAAAAAAAACTCTTTTCAAGTAAAAATCTGATGGCTCCCACCTCACAGTCTATACAGTCCACATTTGCAACAAAAAAATGTGCTGAATTTATTCTCAGATGCTCAACAGCTGTGCTATAAAACAAGTCTGAGATGGTTATGTGCTGTAATGGCCGTTTTTGATACATAAAACCACCATGTCATTAAAAACGGTAGATAAAAAAAAAAAGCATAAAGAGTACAAAGTCATAAAGAAACCACTTCATGTAAACGCACCTCCAGTCAGACTTTTCTTATAAAATATAAAAGTAAAGCACATCTATTCAGATAATCAACTCTCACAACGGATAGATTTAAACACACTTACACTACACACACACACACACACCCACACACACACACACACACACACACACACACACACACACACACACACACACACACTGCACACACACACACTCCAAGTCAGTAATGCTCATGGCCATCTATGAAACATGAACATGTGGATGCATAGAAAGAGAGAGTGAGAGAGAGAGAGCAACTGAGAGTCTGAGAGAAAAGGGGAAGATAAATGAATGGGAGTGGATAAAACAAAGACAGAAGTTGGGACAGATGAATGGGAGAGAGACTGAAAGAGACAGGACAGAAAAGAAACATGTAGATAGATAGATAGATAGATAGGATAGATAGATAGGAGGACAGAAAACTGACACAGATAGACAGACAGACAGACAGATAGATAGATAGATAGATAGATAGATAGATAGATAGATAGATAGATAGATAGATAGATAGATAGATAGATAGTTAGATAGATAGATAGATAGATAGATAGATAGAGGACCCTCCTTACTATCCACATTCTTATTCTCACTTTCCAACAAACAGGAGATTGTGAGTAGATAGATAGATAGATAGATAGATAGATAGATAGATAGATAGATAGATAGATAGATAGATAGATAGATAGATAGATGGATAGAGGATCCTCCTTACTATCCACATTCTTATTCTCACCTTCCAACAAACAGGAGATTGTGTCCTTTCAGCTCAATAGCTCATGAGCTCTCAATGTGATACACACACAAACACACTTTCTCTTCTCACCTTTGGTGTGCTGTGGCATGCTCATGTGGCCACAGGCGGTGGACGCATTCAATGCCAAATGGCCACGCTACTCGTTAACTCGTGTGTTTGTATGGCATAGTGTTAGATTCAAACGAGACATGTTGTCCTCAGTTATGGTCATGGGCCCGTACGTGTGCATTTAAAGTAAGGGTCACACTAAGAAAACATGAAAGGATCATGCAAAAAGTAAGTAGATATATTACACATCCCCCTTGGTTCAACGTTACAGTATGCCGGCTTGTTTAATGCTATAACTCTTGAAAAGTAAGTAAGAGTGAAAGGAAATGTTTACAGGACGGTAGTGAGACCAGCTATGCTATACAGCTTGGAGACAGTGGCCCAGATGAAATGACAGGTGGTGGAGCGGGAGATGGCACTGAGATGCCGAGGAACTGAGATGCCGAGATTTTCGCTGGGTGTGACGAGGATGGACGGGATTAGAAACGAGTATATTAGAGGGACAGCTCAGGTTGGACGATCTGGAGACGTGTGTTGGTTTGGACATGTCCAGAGGAGAAGGATTTTGAAGATGAAGCTGCCAGGCAAGAGGAGAAGAGGAAGAACAAAGAGGAGGTTTAAGGATACTTTGAAAGGGAAAATGCAGACGGTGTGAAAGTGGAAGATGGAAGGGGACAGGTAGAAATTAAATTGAGAGAAACCAAAAGAAAACAATCTACAATGATGTGCTGAGAGACATCCTTTAGCAGCAGCATTTGTTAATGGTTAGACTGGCCACTCTTCTCCGTGCTCATTTGGTGCCTTCAAGTGATTCTCTCATCCTAAGCACATCTCAAGCTTTTTAGGTCTGTTGGCCTTTTTGCACCAACAAGCACAACGGTCTTGAACCAGTTTCGCTCAGAATTCTTTGAACCATCCAAACGTTTGGTTCCTCCTAGAACTTTATATTTATATGCTAGATTTACTTTATAGCTGTAAATATAAAACTACAGACACAGTGTTACAAGCTCAAATTACGGTATAAATGAGCTCTAACTGCAGCTACAGTGCCACGCTGATAAGAAGCATTGAACTGAATTAAGACTTTGTTCCATTCATTGATGCTGAATGTGCTCTTGAACGCAGCGTTTCTTCTCACACTTTTCATCATCGTTATCTTCTTTTAGGATCAGTGTCCCCTCTGTGAAGCACGCCTGGCTCCTTACTGTGAACTGCAACACAATGGCATAACTTTGTTGCCTTGATCACCTGGTTTTGTGAGACGGCAGCTTCTGAAACAGCCCAGTTCACTTGAGAATTAGGTTGAAAAACGCAGAATTGGAAAACGTGCCATGTTTATCAAAGTTTTTGCTTGCATGAAATATTTCACATTTAACTTGCATTTTGTTTTTGCTGTTTTTGAGGTTTACTGTTACCCATGCTTCTAACATCCTTTGAATGAAAAAGGCTGCTCTCGTTGCTGCCCTTTCATGACTGAAATATGGAAATGACTTTTAATCTGAATGGCTGCCCTGTACTGGGGCTCAATCCAAAAGCAGCCCAGATGAAAAACTGATAACAGCATGAACGAGTGGTGGGAATCTGATATGTGGAAGACATATGGAAGTGCATTCATAGCTAGCTGTTTTTGGAAATGACTGCAGGAATTACTACGGTCCACACACCCGAGACCAGATAAAGCAAGGCTTTTGCACCAGATTTCAAATACAATATGGGATACAAAGATAAATATGGGACATTTTGGCCAAAATGTGTTCAAAAGTGCTGTATGCTAAAGGAGTACTTATGCACGATTCATCTCTGGGATGAATACATCGTGTCAAAATGTGGCCGATTACATGACCTGTTCTGCAAACAACTTTGGTGTTTATTACGCCTCGATCTACAAACTCCCCTCATAAGAACATAAAAAGCACAGTAATTTCCTTGAGTATGCCTCAGGACACACATCACATCAGATTCTTCATTAAACAAGCCCTTCAAGATCTTCTGGCCACACATCCAAGACACATGCAAACAGTGTCCTCCTCCTGCACTGGGCTGTTCCACATCATGTTGAAAGCAGTGCTGCACCACCAAAAGATTTTTTCTTGTTAAAAAAAGAAACTCTAATTTATATCCTACTCGTTTTATGGTAAGGGGTCAACTGCAACATATCAATACTCCATATGACAAATAGCTTACAAGGAAACAGCTCAATTGTTCTTAAAAAATCTTAAAATAAAGGATCTTTACCAACATGTCCTTCACGAGAAGCTTTTTTTCTTAGGAATGTTTTTGTGAATCCAGCCTAGCTTTCTCACCTCCAACATTCAATGTGGTAATGAGAAGATGCTCAGAAAAAAAAAAGTACCACTTCAGGTCAGCAACAGGTGTTCGGACAAAGCAATTGAACGTGTTGGATGCTGAGAGTCGTCTGTCTGGTCTTAAAAGTTAGGCTGAAATAAACCACAAGCTCAGTCCCTTGGAAAGCTGGAGACATCCATGTTCAGGAATCAAACAGAGAGATTTGAAGTGTAAAACTGCCCTCCCTCTCTCCCTTCACTAAGCTGGTGAGAAACTGGGAAAAATCCAGTTGGGTTTAAATTTACTGAGAACAATCAGTGGTGTGTCACACTTATGACATTGTGCGGCTGGTAATATTTAAGATGAACTTTAAGAATATCTGGCTGGTCTTTACACGAATCTATGGAACTGTGGACATTTCCTCTGCACACAACTTATCATCTGATCCCAGTACAACATGATACATCAACTGCACAGAAAGCAAGGTCATTAATTTTACTGCATTCAATATGCTTAGTTCCACAAATGAGAGGTAATAATTGAGAGTTAAAAAGGTTATAACAAGGGCCACTTACAGTGGTAGTCAAACATATTGTTACTGTATACTGGACTGCACCTCCAGCAGAGGAAAAACCACACCTGAGTCACCTTTGTGGTGGGACTCCCGAAAATGTGTCTGCGAGGACACGCCAACCAGCCACAGCTGGTGGCCGCTGTTGAGCCACAGCTGGAGGTATAAAACTCAGGGGAGTGTAAAAGCTGGGCTCCAAGGTTTGCTGAGGACAGAAACACTGACACCTTTCTCTCTTTTGCACCAACAGGATACTTGACGGGCTCTGAGTCAGAGATAGCCTAACTGCTACTCAACCCCAGGCTGAGCTGCTTTATCCAGCAACAATATTCCCAGAAATGCTTCTGCTTCTTTTTTTCTTTCGGCTTCTCGTTTAGGGGTCGCCACAGCGGATCAACTGTCTCCATTTCTTCCAGTCCTCTGCATCTTCCTGCTTCAAACCAACCACCTGCATGTCTTCTCACCACATCCATAAACCTCCTCTTTGGTCTTCCTCTTCTGCTCTTTCCTGGCAGCTCCATCTTCAACATCCTCCTCCCAATATAATCCTCGTCTCTCCTCTGGACATGTCCAAAACAACGCAACCTTGCTTCTCTAGCTTTGTCTCCAAAACGTCTATCCCTCTAATTTACTAATTTCTAATCTTGTCCATCCTCGTCACACCCAATGAAAATCTCAGCATCTTTAACTCTGACACCTCCAGCTCCGCCTCCAGCCTTTTCGTCAGTGCCACCATCTCCAACACGTACAACATAGCTGGTCTCACTACCGTCCTGTAAACCTTTTACTCTAGCTGCTACCCTTCTGTCACAAATCACTCCAGCCACTCTTCTCCACGCGTTCCAACCTGCCTGCACTCTCTTCTTCACTTCTCTTCTACACTCACCGTTAACTGTTGATCCCAAGTATTTAAACTATTCCACCTTTGTTACCTCTACTCTGTGCATCCTAACCACTCCACTGTCCTCCATTTTGTTCACACTCATGTATTCGGTCTTGTTCTACTCAACAAGTAGAACATGGGGCAATTTAGCATCTCCTGGACTGTGGGAGGTGCACCCGGACAAAACTCACAGACACAGGGAGAACATGCAAACTCCACAAAGGACCCAGGTGACCCAACCTGGGAATCAAACCCAGGACCATCTCGCTGCAAGGTGACAGTACTACCCACTGCAATTCCATTATTGGAATTATGATGGTAGTCAATTTATAGTGTATAAATAGTGTATTAGCTGTTGTTATGTCGTGCACTTCTAGATTAAGCAGAATTATCCACACTCTTCAGATGTTACTGTGTACATGACAATAGTGTGAATGCCAATGACCAAAACCTATTAATTATGTGTGTGTGTGTGTGTACCTGTGGTCGAGGATGTCCCTTCACCAGGCACTGTAGAACGAGTGTATCCCCCTCACGGATTGTGTAGATCCTTTCACTGATATTGTCCTCCTTCACCACACAAGCTTGCCCAGAGTGCACAATCTGCGCATTCGCAGGGGCTGTGAGAGAAACAAGAAAGAAACAAGTTTTCTGAATGAACTCACTTTTTGGAAGCACTGCCATTGACATTTTTAGAAAGCAGTATTTATCTTTTAAATATTTAATTTAAATCCCAAAACTTACATTAGGTCTTGTACTCATTTCACTCAAAATAAACTCTCCTGTCCACAGTTTTCTACCTGAATGAATTCCAATCTTTTTGGGATGTAACTTCCAGTTTGCCCTGTGATACCATTTCAGTTTGATGGATATTTCAGGGATACAGTCATTTTGATTGATGTAAACAAACAAGCTCATGGTGTGAAAAAAGTAAAGAAACTTATGTGCTTGGGTCTTGTGAAGACAAGCAGGATAAGCAGAGGGTCAGAAGGAGGTCAGTGGACTGGATGATGTGGAGAGGAGCAGAGCAGAGGGACATAAGGGTTATCAGAGGAAATTACCCTTAGCCATGAAATGGGACTTCTTCAAGAGACTTGGCACCTTGATCATCTGTCAATGTGCACACACACTCTCTCTCTCTCTCTCGCTCTCTCTCGCTTTCTCTCTCTCTCTCTCTCTCTCTCTCTCTCTCTCTCTCTCTCTCTCTCTCTCTATCTCTCTCTCTCTCTCTCTTTAATAATAAAAACTTTCATTTTGTTTTGCAAGTACTTTTTCTTGGCTGCTTCTGTTAGGGGTCGCCACAGCAGATCAAACTCCATTTGTTCCTGTCCTCTGCATCTTCCTCCTTGCATGCGTTCATGTCCTTTCTCACAACCTCCTTCTCCCAATATAATCCTCGTCTCTCCTCTATTCATGTGCAAACCATTGTAACCTTGCTTCTCTAACTGCTCCAAAGCGTCCAACCTGAGCTGTCCCTCTAATATATTAATTCCTAATCCTGTCCATCCTCATCACTCCCAATGAAAATTTTTGCATCTTTAACTCTGACACCTCCAGTTCTGCAGACTACCATCCTGTAAACCTTTCCTTTCATTCTTACTGGTACCCGTCTATCACAAATCACTCCAGCTACTTGTCTCCACCCTTTCCAACCTTCCTGCACTCTCTTCTTCACCTCTCTTCCACACTCACGGTTACTCTGAACTGTTGATCCCAAGTATTTAAATTCCTCCACCTTTGCAACCTCAACTCTGTGCGTCCTAACCACTCCTCTTTCCTCCCTTTTGTTCACACACCATACAATGCAAAACACCATAGTCTAAGGGGACTCCTGTCTACACTAATCCATAAAAGCGTCCATTGCCATTGCAAACAAAAACAGAATCAGCAATGATCCTTGACATAATCAATCCTCTACTTTAAATGCATCCATCACTCCTACTGCAGACCTCACCACTGTCACACTGCCCTCATACATATTCTACATATTCATCTGCCCTCATACATATTAATTTCTTCTCCTTTCTTCTTCTTCAGTTTCGTTGTCCGTATATTGATTTGGCAAGTTTTACTCCGGATGGCTTTCCTGACATAACCCTCCCCATTTAACTGGATTTTGGACAAGAAGAAATATACTGGTCTGTGCATTACTAGTAGCTGGGTTTTCGTTTCAAGTACAAAAACAATAAAATATAAAAATATCTAAAGTAAAACAACACACACACAAACAACCTTGTAATAACTTCTTAATTCTAAAAGATTTCTTACAATAAAATGATTTAATATATATCCTCTTATAACATTATTTAAATGGAAAAATATTTAATATACAGAATATAGAATCTATATACATATAGAATCCACATCTCTCTATTTCTCACATTTAAATGAGGTCATACTATTATTGTTACAGTGAATAACTTAATAACTTAAACTTTCACAAGCACTGTTCTCTGTCTTACATACAGTATAGATTACACTTTCAGATGAAAGCATTATTTTCCTTTTTTCTTAAATATACATATGTTGGTATTAATATTAGTGTGTATATATATAGCTATATACTGGCCTCTTCTCAATGCCTTTAGAAGTGTCTTATGTGGAAGCATCGCAGGGAATAAAAGAGTGACTGATGGGAGTGCTGCACTGAAAGGCACACCCAGAGAGTTCTTCCATTATCTGATTATTATTGAGCTGAACTGAGAGCTGTGTGTTAATGTGTGTCACTGATTTAACAGCCACCACATGGCAAATGGAAGGCCCAGATCTCCAGCAGGTGTGAAGTGAACTCATACTGGAAAAACTCTATAAGACTTATTAAAGAGACAATCTGGGGCACTGAACCTTGAATGTAATTCTTTTGCTTCCATATACACACACACACTACAGTGAAAAAGTCCTCTGCATTTAACCCATCCAAACACACCAGTAGTGACACAAAACCAGGAGTGGGTGTAGTGGGCTGCATGCCTGTATTGGGGGTTTGGGGGGTTTGATGTACATTTATTGGGTTCAGTATCTTGCCAAAGGACGGTGGATGCAGGAGGAGCAAAGCATTTTTCACCCACTTCCCTCTTTGCCACATGTTTCCTACTGGCAGCAATCTTCTGGTTGCAAGCCTTCTTCTTGAACACATTAGACCATGGTTTAAAAACATTGCAGCCTAACAATTGCAGGCCCTGCTGTCTTCAAATGTTCCAAGTGTGTTAATTTTCTTAGCAGCTTGTCCTGATTAGGGTCGCAGGCAGCGCTGAAGTCTAAGGCAGGAAAACACTCTGAAAATGACTATCCCTGTGAGTAAACAGCACAGCACAATGAAGCACAACGAAATTACTCCTCTGCATTTTACCCATTCACTCACATACATGCAGCAGGGGTCAGCTATTGAAAGCGCACCAGGGAGCAGTGACAGGGACGGTAACTTGCTCAAGGGTACCTCAGGGCATTCAAACCCATGACATTCTGATCCTGGGGCCAACTCCCTAACTACTAGGCCACCAATACGCTGGACAGGTCCATCGTAGGGCAGACACACAAAAAAAAAAAACACTCTCACACTTACGGGCAATTTGGCAACTCCAATCCACCTGACGTGCATGTCTTTGGATACTGGGAGGAAACCAGAGCACCCAGAAGAAACACACACAGGCATGGTGGAAAACATGCAAACTCCACACAGAAAGGACCCAAACTGCCCCGCCCTGCCGGGGTAAGGAACCTTGCACCTCACTGTGAACAACTCAATGTGCCACCATGCCGCAGGTTGTCCATTTGCTCTGCAAGCTAGTCGTAACATTGCTACAGCATGAGCTTTGCCGATAGATCAAATATCAAATGTTTCCCGCAAGCTGTTGAATTGAACATCATGTGCACAGTGTTGGAGTAGTTATTGCACAGTTTAACTATAAGGATGGTGATACTGGTTTCTTTTACACATGCTGGAATTGTTGCGGAATTGTCCAGTCTTTATTTCATCTGACTTTGCTTACCATGGTCTTAGGGTAATTTGGCAGACTCCCTGCTGACTGTACCTTTTAGTGATTAATAGCTTCTGTCTGGTCACTCTACCATAAAGCATTGACTGATGGAGAGCTGCACTGATGGTTGTCCTTCCCAAAGGTTTCAACATCTCCACTAGGGAACACTGGATCTCATCCACAGTGACCAATAGGTTAAAGTTACCTGTCTGACCAAGTTCTCTTCTTCCCCAATAACTCAGTTTGTGCCGGGGGAGCTCTCTTGATGTTGTTTGTTCCATTCCTTCCATTTGAGAATGATGGTTGCTGTAATACTCTCAGGCACTGTCAAAATTTTATTCTTCCACCGATCTATCTTGAAACCTGTCCCATATGTCTATAGACGATTCTCTTGGCCTCATGGTTTGATTTTCAATCTGAGATACACTATCAACTGTGAGGCCTCGTGCGCCTTTCCTAATTATGTCCAGTAAATTTAAATGGGCATGGGTTACCCCCATCAAGTTGTAGAAGCATCTCAATGACCACTGATAGAAGCAGGATACACCAGAGCTGGAATCTTAGATACCTCTGTCTTTTTGGCTGCCCCCTGCTGCACTGTGTATGGGTTAAAAGCAGAGGTTGCATTTTGCTGTGTTTCACTGTAGGCTGTGCTGTGTTACACAATAATGAATACACACTTTCACTTTCACTTTCACAGCCCACTAGCTAAAGCTGAACTTTTAAAGCGAGGACGCTGATAGGAAGCGAGGTGAGTTGACCCCGTACACCCAGCCTGAGGCCGCAGTCTCAGCAGTGATTCTGCATCAATACAGTACGACGGTGCGTGTACAGCCAAGGCTAACGCAGGACAGTGTGGGCTTAGGAGACCCGGAGGTGAGAAAGTCATGCTGTTTCTATGCTGTGCTCCACTTCAGTTACCATGAGAGTGAGAGAGGTGAAAATTTGAACACATTAAGAGAGGTCAAGCTCAAGT
Organism: Hepsetus odoe; assembly: GCA_017165825.1. Lineage (NCBI taxonomy): Eukaryota > Metazoa > Chordata > Actinopteri > Characiformes > Hepsetidae > Hepsetus > Hepsetus odoe. The sequence continues at coordinate 5,489,304 of CM029367.1, forward strand.
GATTGTTGCCTTGTTGTAGAGTCGTAGAGCATCTCGTCTGCTCTGTCGCTGACCCGCTCAAGCGTTCACTCGCTCAGCCACCCCATTACACCAACCACAGCCTTCTGCAAACCGCTGCTATTTCTGGACCACTATCATCTCCTCACTACTCTTCCTCTCTCTCTGTCTCTCTCCATTCCATTCAAATCAGGGCAAATAACAGTACTGTCACCAAAAGCAATACACTTATGTCAGCATAACCTGTGAGTTGACCCTAATGGCATTTACATTATGGTGGTAGATGGACTAAAACAGGTGGCACTGGCAGCATACCACCGGGGTCAAGACATTCCTCAGTGTTCCTTCCTTTATTCTTATATAAAAGTGACTGTTTTTTTGTCATTGTGAAACACAGCATAGCACACAGTGAACCGCAACGAAATTCACCCTCTGCATTTAACCCATACACATCGTGCAGCAGAGGGCAGCTATTTAAAGTGCCCGGGGCACAGTGATGGGGGCTCAAGGGTTCCTCGGGGCAACCTACCTGTCTGGGATTCGAACCCATGACTTTCCGGCCCTGAGGCCAACTCCCTAACCACTAGACTATATGTGCATATGTGTAAATGATATATGTTATCATATATGATACGTAGATACGTAGATCAGATGTTGATTTTATTCGCCTTCAAAGAAAGAAGGTAAATAAATTCTTTTAAGAACTGATGTACCGAAAATATATATACATCATTTTAAGGGTTCTTTCAAGAACATTAACATACTGATATTCTTGAAACTTTATATACACACAAAAATATTCTCAAGGAAAATAAAATATTCTATTGTTCTAGACCTTTTGTACTCTTAAAAGGTTCCGTTTGTAACTTGATACTTAATTTGTAACTTAAATGCAATTAGTCTGTTACATAAGAAATATATGTACTTATACAAGGAATCTGACTTTGACTTAGTTGAGATTCAACTAACTTTGCAAAACCTCAGTATACATCTTTGTCAAACCAAGTGCACATGACTTTCCTTTAACGCTAACCACTATAAAAAAAATATGGACTCATTTTGAATGCTGAAACTGAAAGTTTAGCCTATTAAATGAGCCGCGCTCATGATAAATTTAATTCAGATATTGGAGGGTCAGCTGTGACTTTAATTAATAATGAATTAATTACATTTGTGATTTTATAAGCATTGAATGAACCGATCCATCTACAAAAAGCTAATTTTTAACACTGTTTTTAACACTGTCACAGCACAATATCTGACTGTGTCCTTTACCACTATTTACTCAGCAGTTATTAATTCACTGTTGAGTTTTTAATCTCTGCCATGCTTCTAACATAAAAGATGATAATAATGCTGCCATATAAGACCTTTTTTTTTGCAGTTCCCAAGCAGTGCAGTGCAACAAAGCTGTGTTATATCCAAGCTTCACAAGCACACCTGATGGAAAACTTGTGAATTTTTGTAAAAACGTTTCAAAATGAGACACCGAATTTAAATATGAAAATGACACATCAGAAGGTGTGTATAATTCTATAAGTCTCTGCCTAACCTTTTTCTTCACATCCCCGGCCAAAAAGAGTCTCTGTCTGTCAGTGAATAAGCAGAGACACAGAGAATAAGCAAAGCAGGCGCAGAATGTATGTTTGATTAGCAATGGGGAACAATCTAACTCCAAGGATTAGTTTAAGGAAAGGTCAAGGAAAGGACGAGGAATGAGTTTATGAGAGGGACAGCTCAGGTTGGAGTCAGAGAAGTCAGAGAAGTGAGATTGCACTGGTTTGGACATGTTTGGACATGGAGAGATGAGGGCTATACTAGCAGGATGTTGAGGATGAACCTGTCAGGCAAAAGTAGAAGAAGGACAAAGAAGAGGTTTATGGAAGTGGAGAGAGAGGACATGCAGGCGGCCGGTGTGAAAGAGGAAGATGCACAGGACTGGAAGAAATGGAGATGAATGATTCTCTCTGGTGACCCCTAATGGAAGCACCTGAAAAAAGATCTACAATGCTTTAGTTGATAACATTAGTAGTCAACAGTCACATTAAGCTTTTTTTTCCCCCCATGTCTTTCAACCTTTTCAAAACATCATCCAACTGTCATGGATGTTGAGGTAGGATGTGATGTACTGTGAACTATAAAAATGAACAACCACAAAATTTCAGTGGCATGGGTAGTTTAATTCCACTTAAAAGATGCTGAGATTTTCATTGGGTGTGACGAGGATAGACAGGATTAGAAATGAGTATATTAGAGGGAAGGCTCAGGCTAGATGTTTTGGGGACAAAGCGAGAGAAGCAATGGTGCATTGGTTTGGACATGTCCAGAGGAGAGAAGAGGATTATATTGGGGGGAAGATGTTGAAGATGGAGCTACCAGGAAAGAGGACGTGGTGAGAGAGGACATGCAGGTGGTCGGTTTAAAGGAGGAAGATGCAGAGGAACTGAAGAAATGGAAAACGGATGATGCACTGTGGCAACCCCTAAACGGGAGCAGTCGAAAGAAGAAGAAGGGCAGTTTAATTCTACTCCATTGCCACTCTTCTGTCTTAGTTACTAAGAGGAGACACTGAATGAGCAGTGCAGGCCTGTGTGCGTGTGTGTGTGTGTGTGTGTGTGTGTGTGTGTGTGTGTGTGTGTGTGGGCAGTGTTGAATGTGGGCAGACAGACAGAGAGCAGGGGAAAGTATCAGGTCCTGGAAGAGGAGGGGGTCACTGTCTGCTGGACCGGGTCTTGCTCATTTGCATGATGAATAATGAGCGTTTTGCCGCGCGTTACAACTCCACTCAGCTGGAAATGTGCTCTCACTTTCAATCCCCCTCTTCTTCTCTTTCTTCCTACAGCTCCACATCTCCCCCTCTTTCACTCTTGACACTGAGCATCAGCTCACTCCTCCTCACCCTTCCAACTCTCTCTGTTTATGGTTAACTATCTAAGTCTTAAAATAAACACAGCTCTCTCTCTTTCTCTCTCTCTCTCTCTCTCTCTCTCTCTCTCTCTCTCTCTCTCTCTCTCTCTCTCTCTCTCTCTCAGCTATTGCACCCAGTGCAGTCACAGCCCAGCAGAGGGGAACACAGGCCTTGGGGAGGAGAAGAAACAAAAAGAAGAGCAAAAAAGAGAGATGCTATATGAACTCAAATCAATGGCATGCACACACACACACACACACACACACACACACACACACACACACACAGATCAAAAATAGAAGAGTAGACATGAATGCACAGACCGTGTGCAAACATACACACTGATGGAAAGACAAAAAAAACAAAACAAAAAAACAAGAACCGAATACACAGAACTTCCAGAAACAGCCAGAACTGTACTGATAAGATCCATGGTGTTGAGGGATTAGGCCCTATAATCAGAAGGCCATGGGCTTGAACCCCATACCAGTAGATAGCCATGATGTACCCATGAGCAAGGTACCGTCCCCATCACTACTCCCTGGGTGCTGGAAATAGCGGCCCCCTGCTGTGAGGATGCATTTCACTGTTCACTGTGCGCTTTCCTGTGTTTCACAATGACAGAAAGTCACTTTCACTTCCCTTCTGAGATTTGATCATTTTAATGATAAAGCGCTATTTTCCCTCACATGAAGCTCGACTTTCAACTCATTATGCCATTATGTTATTTTTATCCTACCAGTTGTTGGATTGTTGACTCTTGTTCCTTGTTAAATCATATAATTTTTTTGCATTATTAAATAAAAACCCAATTGTGCTCATTGGTTTTAATAGCCTTATTTAAATGCTACTGCTGTTTTGCTGGAATAAGCTGTCCATTCATTTCTCCACTGTTTGCAAAACTTATAATGAAGTATTATGAACCAAAGTAAACTCTGAATTAAGTAAAACTTAAGGTTGAAGCAAAAAAAAAAAAAAAGTGTAGCCAGAGAGTAACTTTAGCAGTGAAAAAGTGAGCTTCTTGAACTGTGCAAAACCTCCCAGTGATCCAAACTACTGGGCCAGAAGCAATGATCTCCTCTGGGATCCTGCCACGCTTTAGGTGTAAACATTTCTCACAGCTCCTGATCCTTTTCTGAAACATTCTAAGATCTTGCTCCCTCTCAGTCTTTTCTTTCTTCTCTCTCTCACACTTTGTCTCTCTACTATCTACTTGCCCATCTCTACGACCTCCTCGGTTCCTTGTAAATCTCTGTGAAAACACCAGTGCAGTTCTTCAGCTGGCTGACTGTGATAAAGTCGTGTCCCAGAGAAGAGGACAAGAGAGAGTGATAGAGGGAAGGAAAAGGCCTTTCCTTAAGTGTAATTAAAATCTCAGATGTCAATATTCATGAAAATGATTCCCATTATTCTCATTTGAACCATAAATACGGTGAAACGAAACAATTTTCCTGCAGGACCATGATGCTACACATGAGACGCCACGCCACGCCACAAGACTAGACACTAAACCAATTGCAGACAAACAGCAAGAACAGAACGTTCATCTGATTGAAAAGCAGAGACAGTGTGTATGTGAATGTGTTTGGGAAGCAGGGGCCTAGTGGTTATGGAGTTGGCCCCAGGATCAGAAGGCTGTGGCCAAGTTCGATTCCAAGACCATTGGGTTGCCCTGAGGTACCCTTAAGCAAGGTACCGTCCCCATCACTGCTCCCCAGGTGCTTTAAATAGCTGCCCCCTGCTGCAAGTGTGTGTATGGGTGAAACCCTGAGGCTGAATTTTGTTGTGTTGTGCTGTGCTGTGTTTCACAATGATGTGAATAGTCACTTTCACTTTTTTGCTTTCATATTAAGAGTGGAGGATGCCCAGTGAACAACAGCTACAGTCCAGTATTGTTTGCAGAAGTTTTGTAACTAATCCTGAATAAAGCTGCTTCGACAAAGCGCAGGGGCAAAGTTAAACAATAGTAATAATAAATAATATGCGCAAAACAGCAGTGAGGTAGTTGCATGTGCAGAGCCTCGGGGATACAGAGTCAGTTCTGATTCAGAAGCCAAATTCAGAAGAATACGATGATAAGTTTCGATACAGTGGTGTGATTGGTCAAACGGGAGTGTTTAACTGAGTGTTCGTCTGGTTGTGCCAAGAGTTGATGGAGACGCTGGAGGACTGGCTGCAGTTTTGCAGAGTCAATACCTTTCACTACGACTCAATACAGATCAGCTGTCAGACAAGCACAGCTATTGGCATGGCACAGCAGAGCCAGGGAAAGCAGTCAGATCCACTTAGAGAAAGCTGTCTTTGACAAGGCTTCTTAGTAAGAGACTTCTGCGTTTTTTTCTCTTACATTTTCAGAACAAAAGGCTTGACATCCTGCAATGGACTGGTGGGCTCTCCAGGGTGTAACACTGCCTTTCGACCATATATGGGATGGACTCCAGTACCCTTTGTGGCCCTAGCCAGAATAAGCCATTCAAATAATGGAAGAAGTCCTGACTTTGCAAGCACGACATGAAAAACAGGCCAGTTTTTTTTTTTTTTGTTTGTTTGTTTTGTTTCCTTTTTCTTTTTGATTGTAAATTTTTTTTTGTTTTTTTTGTTTTTTGTTTTTTGGGTTCAGAAAAAAGCCTAAGAAAATTCTTATTTAGGGCAGTGGTGGCCTAGTGGTTAGGGAGTTGCTACAGGATCTGAAAATTGTTGGTTTAAACCCCTTACCAGTAGGTTGCCCTGAGGTACCCTTGAGCAAGGTACTGTCCCCAACACTGCTCCCCAGGCAGCTTTCATAGCTGCTGCACGGTGCTTGTCTGCATGGGTAAAATGCAGAGGTCCAATTTTGTTGTGGTTCACTGTGTGCTGTGCTGTGACCTCGCAATGACAAGAATAGTCACTTTCACTTCATTTCACATAAAGATTTACATAAGCACTGGTAAAAATAGCTCTAATTATTTTTTTATAATGCTAAAAAGGTTCAAATGGAGCAAACACACCAACAAAAGAGAAATGTAAATTTCAATACTAGACTAGTATTGGGCTGACATTCATTACTTGAACTTTCCCGACTACTCTTACAGGTGTGTGATATCCAGACAGTGATTAAACCCTGTCTACATCATCCTGGACGGATGTCTGCTGTATGACTCACTACCCAACACCAACTTTTGACGCAGCTGATGAAGCATCCAGCTGAGCTGCTGTGCTGAGTTTAAATCACATCAATACTCGTCTGTATTAGATGCAAATAAATATTGTGCAAGTTATTTTAGCTTGACTAGGCAACTGTGTTGACACTGGGAGCGGCAAGTGCGTCAAAGCAATCTGATGTCATTCATGGAACCCAGAATCAAAGTGCAGAGCGGTGTGTGTAAGGTGGTCGAGGATGTCCAGATGAAGTCCAGTTCACTTAATGACGGTTCAATTGCCAGCCAATCAGAATGAAGCAGTGCTCAGAAGAGTTTTGTCCCGCCCACTTCATCTACGATAGAGAGCACCAACAGCGTTCAGCAGAGTCAGAGCAAAGGTTGACGACTGTGAACGTACAGTTGGAGCAGTTTGGCAGCTTCCACAGTAAGTAATGGCTCACATTAAGCAGACTTTATTTTCCAGATCCCCGTGATGTAACCACTGCAATACATTACCAAATGTGCAAACAATGTAAAAGATGATAAATCACACAATTTGTCAATAAGCAATTTTCAGAATAATAATTCTAATAATTCTTCCAATAAGAAATGTAGTTTTCTAAGCTATGTTATAGTTACCAGGCAACCACAGTGTGCTCGAGGTGGACGAAAGTATTTCAGTCTTCTAATTAATTGAAGTCCTCTCATTAAACTTTCAACCTTTTGTCTCATAATAAGAAAAGTACTTGCCCTACTTAAGGTATAGAGTATATCATTTCATTCAAAGCCTTTGCTATTAATGGATTCAGCATTTAAGAAATCTAAAATAAGCTGTAAACACTGTTTTTAACAAAAGCATGTTTTTACTTTCCAGGTTCACTAGGTGGTCTATGCCTCAAAGCACAATATTATTGACTCTGTTGTGGCTCTATTGTGAGGCAGTCATAGGTTTTGCATTTATTAAGTTACACAGTGATTTTGAAAAAACTAATCAATCCTTATTTTATGACCAGAACGATCTAGAACCCTGGTCATTTGCAGGCACTCTGCCTGTGTGAAATGTCAAAAGGTGGTTCTTATGTGATACACCCATTCCTTCCTTTTCCCTTAAGAATTCTTTAAACCTTTTTTGCAATACAGAAAAACCTATTTGACCTAATCTTTCCAAATGTATAACATTAATACCGACCCCACTTAGTCCATTAAATACATATGGTACAAATGATGACCCCCCCAGTTTGAAAGTGACAACCCTTGTCATTGCGAGGTCACAGCACAGCAAGCGTGAACCACAACAAAACTGGACCTCTACTTTTAACCCATGCACACAAACACCGTGCAGCAGTGGGCAGCTATTGAAAGCGCCCGGGGAGCAGTGATGGGGACGGTACCTTGCTCAGGGGTACCTCAGGGCAACCTACTTGTGAGGGAATCGAACCCACAATCTTCCGATGCGGGGCCAACTCCCTAACCACTAGGCCACCGCTGCCCCGTTGACATTATGTTTTAAAGTGTATATGTGTGTTTGTGTGTTAGCAAAAATCTTAAGACGCTCATTTCATCTTCAGTAGAGCCAGAATGTCTAACTCATAGCATAATATTGAGAATCAGTTCTCCAGGCGTCCTGAAGAGCTTTCACACTTTTTGCCAAAATTTCCCAAAGACTGGACCTCAACATTAAATATGCAGTGTGGGAGAACCCTGTAAAAGGCAGAACTATGCCTTCCAGAAGCCTGGAGAACTATTCGTGAAGATTACAAGAGAGCTTGTCCATCAGCGTTCACACTGTGCTTAAGAATAACGATAGTCAAATACTGGCTATAATGCTGGTTAGAATTATACAAACTCTCGTTGTGTTATATACTGTATTTACAGGTATGTCTGCGCATAAATCACTTCACATGTTGCTTCAATTTCTTAAAAAATATAAAGAAATGAAGGGTGGCTAAAAATGGAGAAGTACACTAGAAAGGATATGGGTTGGATCCTTGCCAACACATCTATTAGGATGACTGACATGATGAGCCGTTTCATGACATCTTATCATGCATACTAATAACAAGAAGCTCTCTCTGTAATATTTAAATTGAATTTAAAATGAAAGGTTCGAGAGGAAACATTTCCAGGTACCCTGTAAAATTGAAGTCCCTACCTCATCATTTATGCCTACCTGCACCAAATAACTCCAAAAAACAGGCTTGTGAGGACGTTGGGATATTGTGATATTGGGACCACCATTAGGGGGAAAATGTGGGTGGGACCTACAGGTATGGTCAAAGTGAAAGTGACTATTTGTCATTGTACAACACAGCACAGCACACTACAAAATGCATCCTCTGCATTAAACCCATACCTGTGCAGCCATATCCAGGGAGCAGTGTTGGGGATGGTACCTTGGTCAGGGGTACTGGCTGCTGGTGCACACGGCCTTCCGATTACGGGTCCTATTCCCTATTCACTACGCCACCACTGCCTGTGAACACGTGACATTTCTAAATTCATCTGACGCGTCAGTGAAGAGAAGCTCAGAGAAGGGAGTGCTGGTGCGCATTAGTCATGTGGTCCAACAGCCATCAAGCCTGTTACCAGTTCAGGGATGTATTGTTCCACAGAAACACTTCAGTTAGTAGAGAACACTTGCATGGGTGGAAAAATAAAGCAGGTGTAAAGTGGCAAACCTTTGTTTGGGACTGATTTTGTCACAATCAAATGTTTAACAGGTGCTGCTCAGATGTGCATCCTCGTAACCGGATCACGTTTAGCCCCTTGACTATAGCAGATGTGGTTATAGTGTCAACAGCACTGGCAAAAATAGCTCTGTGCATTTACATAGCCAGTCTCTTAACCTAGTGTTAGGCCTATTTTGACAATAACTATAGGTCATGTCAAAACATTTAATTTATTGGTCTTGGTCAAAATTTTTGTTCATGGGATATTCCAACTTGATGTGGTGATATACAGATGTCAGGTTTTCAAGACTAGAGGCCATACGAGCATAGCCGTCATAATAAAAGCTTTTAAGAAACCACGGTATGTGCCCATAATAAAAGTGACAACTCTTGTCATTGCGAGGTCACAGCACAGCACACGTGAACCACAACAAAATTGGACCTCTGTATTTAACCCATGCACACAAACACCATGCAGCAGTACGCAGCTATTGAAAGCGGCCGGGGAGCAGTGACGGGAACGGTACCTCGCTCAAGGGTACCTCAGGGCAACCTACTTGTGAGGGAATCGAACCCACAATTTTCCGATGCGGGGACATCTCCCTAACCACTAGGCCATCACTGCCCCCATGTACCCTAATTTTCAATGTAATTATTAAAATTATTTTTAATTATTAGTTTGAAAAGCACAGTATAATGTTTGTATCATCAGTCAAGACTACACAGCAGCTGTGCTTTTGGTTTTCCATACAACCCTGCCATGCACACCTTGTTGTTCAATGATCTCCTCATCGACACTGACATTAGCCAATGCGAGAAGCACCTTTAATTGCTCCAAATTACCCCAGGTTCCTTTGTAACTCCATTGGCCACTACATGCCTTCCTCATGGAGTGACATTTGTTAGTTGACCACTCCTGAGGAGTGGAACCTTGAATTACTTACACAATCTGTCTGACTGTGGATTGTCCAGACTCTAGATATGGCTTCTACAAATGGCTTCAAAAAACAGTAATAATATAAATTGCCCATTCATACCTGATAGTGAATACACCTGATTCTAATTTCACTAATCTCCAAGGTTCACATACTTGTCCAACTTGTAAAACTAAGTTTCCTTAAATGAATCAACATGTATGATATTTTGGTCTCATTTGCATTACTGGGTTCTCTTTATCTACTTTCAGGATTTGGTTGGATGTTTCATGACGATTAAGATCATATTTATGATCTAAAAATAAATATGGGCACAAGGCAGCGGTGGTCTAGTGGTTAGGGAGTTGGCCACAGAATCAAATTACCAGTAGGTAGCCCTGAGGTACTCTTGAGCAAGGTACCATCCCCATCACTGCTCCCTGGGCGCTTTCATAGCTGCCCCCTGCTGCACGGTGTGTGTTTGTGCATGGGTTAAATGCAGAGATCCAATTTCGTTGTGGTGTGCCGTGCTGTGTGTACTCACAATGACAAGAACAGTCACTTTCACCTCACTTTCATTCATGCAGAAATGTAGAAATGTCTTCGCTTTCAAGCACCACTTTAAAATATGTATCCAGATCCTCTGCAATCAGATCCTCTGCAACAAATGCAAACATAAGTATAACATTTAACATGTTTCTACAATCTCAGCCCTTTTTTTTTATCTGTTATGTTTCATATTTCCACACATGATTTAAAATTTATATAATACAGTAGCGGGACAACCATCTACATGAAGTAAAAGCAAACAGTAATCTGGTTCCAGCACAAAAAAGAAGCCCAGAGATTGCATTTTGAACCATGACAGCAAGAGAGACATAAAGGAGAGTGTAATGCTTAGTCAGATAATGAAGCAATCACCTTTATGTTAATGTTGGTTGTGGGTTTAGCATACACAGGCCAGTTTCCTCACTGCTGGAAACCCCTCTGAGGGAGTAAATGTGTCTGGGCCTGGAGTATGACTCAGAGACACTGTCGGAGCGAGTGAGTGGCGTTGACAGCGATGAGAAAAACGATCAGGATGAGACCAGGCTAAAGTACACTCAAAGGATCGCCACGTCGACGGTTTTAGTGCCGCTGACAGGAATTGATTAAAGGAGCGTGGCGGAGGAGAAGAGAGAGAGAGAAAGGGTGACTGTAACTCCAGAATTAATGGTGCAAAGTGAGAATCAATCGGTCCTCCCCTCTACCTCATCCCTCTTTCTCCACCTAGATATCTGATCGAGGGCAATAAAGTTGTGCTATATGTTGGTTATTATACAGCACATGACCAGGCAAGGTCAAACGAAGGGAGCTCAAGCTATTTCTGTTCACTCAAAACAAAAGGCACTAGAAGTTGCAAAGACAGCAGTATTCACAAAACAAGAGCAGCATCCAAAAGCTTCAACTGCTCAGAAACTAACTGCACAGAAGTAGATATGAGCTGCAAATTCTCAAATTTTGCTTACTTTAATAGCTACTTTTTAGAAGAAGCTGAATAATTCATAGCAAAATAATGAGCTTTAAAATTCACTTTTGAAAAATGCTTCAACTCGTCAGTTTGATGATGTAGACAAATTTTGCTTTTTTAAATGAATTTATTTATTTTACTTATTAATGTGAATTTTCAAAAATGCTCGGTTTCTGTTTTGTTTTGTTTTTTTTTTTGTTTTTTGCTTTTTTAAAGATTACAAGATGCCATAACAGGCAAAAGTTACCCAAAGGTGTCTGAGCTCCCAAAACCAATGGGATTTAATAAAAAAAAAAAAGAAATATTTCATTGCTAAAAGTTATTTTGATGGAAAAGGTTTTTATTAGTCATTATAAGTTGTATTTTGAGTTTACTTTGATTTCACTTGCAATCTGACCCAAAGGTCAATGGAAACCAGTTGTAATTAAATTTACGGATTGAATTATGGAAGAAGGTGAAAATGGTCTACATTTCTTTGCCATAAAAACTCCATGATGGTGTAACATGAGCAGACACAAAATACAAATTTTGATCTGACTAGGAGTGCATGGTGAAGAAACAGAAATTTGGCTGATCAAGGCTCAAAAGTGAAAGTGATCTGATTTTCACACTGCTGTGAAAACATCAGATCTGTGTCACAAAAAGGTCTAAGAGCAGAAGTCCTGTTAAAGGATTACAGTCCATGAAAGGTCAACAGACGCAGTAAGGATTTGCTGATGTAGAACTTTTGAGATTGAGAACAATAACCAATAGTTAAGATCTTGTAGGAACCAAAAGTGGATCATTGATCAATTTTGCAGAAATACTGCAATGCTTTATCATGTTATCAACTGATACATTTATGTTATTTTAGATGAAAATATGACATTATTAGACAGATGCTCTTATAAGAGCCATTTCAAACAGTGAGTCTAACCATATTCCTCTTTGGTAAATAATTTTTCACTTTGTGCCTGCCATGTACAGTCATTAACTGTGATACCATTCCCTCACAACAACGTAAGGTTCACAAAAAATTATAATCTGCATTATAATTTTTTTATATAATAAAGGCTTTAGTTTTATACATATGTGAAGTACTGTGTACTGGAAGGTATAAAAATGAACAAAACATTGCTGTAGTTCCATGGCTTATAGTAAATGAGTCTACATCTTAAATCACATCAACAAGTCCGCAACTCTTTAGAAGGATAATTCAGTGAAAAGCCCATTTGGAATGCAGTTTAAAGACCCTTTGTGGATACCAGCCCTGGTGTGCCTTAAGTGCCTTAAATGCCTTAAGAAATGCCTTAAATGGCTTATGTGTCTCAAGTCATAAAGAGTCATACAGTGTCCTAAATTCCACACATACAAGTCATACAGAGTCCTAAACCACACATACAAGTCATACAGAGTCCTAAACCACACATACAAGTCATACAGAGTCCTAAACCACATATACAGGTCAGAGTCCTAAAAAGCACGTATACGAGTCATACAGAGCCCTAAACCACACATTCAAGTCATACAGAGTCCTAAAAACCACTTATATAAGTCAAACAGAGTCCTAAACCATACATACAAGTTATACAGAGCCCTAAAAACCACTTATACGAGTCAAACAGAATCCTAAGTCATACATATAAGTCATACAAAGTCCTAAAAACTACTTATACGAGTCATACAAAGTCCTAAACCACATACAAGTCATACAGAATTTTAAATCCCATATACAATTCAGAGTCCTAAGCCACACATACAAGTCATACAGAGTCCTAAACCACATATACAATTTTATTTTTAATTAGTTTTAACTGACCTATAAGGAGATGTTCTCTGAACAGAATTTCCTTTTATTGCTAAAAACAAATTTAAGGGCTGTATTGACAGAATAAATTTGTTGGCTATTTGTTATTGTGAAACTCAACACAACACACAGTGAAACACAGCGAAATGCAACCTCTGCTTTCAACCTATACACACACGTCCAGCAGGGGGCAGCCAGCCTACTGAACTGGCATTCGAACCCATGACCTTGCAATCCTGGGGCCTAGTCCCAAACACTAGTCCAATTGAACAGAATGAAAATACTTGGTAACTACATGGTGTATTATCATGTTATCAAGTTATCATGCATATGCAAACTAATACAAACTTTTCATTTAGTTACACCCAAATGTCCAAACATGGAAGCCATTTTATTATAAACCTGGAAAGATTAAAGTAGCACCTGGCCTGACTGAGGGATCTTCTCCCACTTATTATCTTCCTTCATTTTCAGTTCAGTTAAGAGAGTTCCTGCTGTTACTTTCCAACCCTAAAATTTTAACCTGGGCATAGGAGGGTTAATGGGGATAAACAGAAGAGAGCATAGAAAGGTGAAAATTGGGAGAACAAGCTGAACAGAAGAGATAAACAGATATGTGTGTGTTTTTGGAGAAAGTGTTTACACAGTGGATCAGCGTAAGTATTTAATCGACCCCTCCATGCTTATCAAGCTCCACTTGGAAAGTGCACTTGTGCATACAACTTACACACACACACACGTTTACCTCGGAGCTCAGCAAACTACCGTTTTCATGCACAGACACACACACACACACACACACACACAGAATCGAAGCAACCATGTGGCCGAGTCTCAAACAGGCTGTTTAGAGGGAGGCAGAGGATGAGTGGAGCACAGCTAGGCTGTCCAAACAACACTGAGAGTACAGCCAACTCAGCCTCAAGGGCAGTGAGAGAGAGAGAGAGAGAGAGAGAGAGAGAGAGAAATGGAGGGAATCATCTATCATTTACTGTATAGACCTACATATAACTACTGTAGCGTAACCTGTAGAATAGAGCAGCAGTAGTGGAAGGCCTTAGTCCAGCAAAGTTGGTGAATTCTGTGCTAAAATTCAGCTGGTTAATTGGTTTGTTAATCTGAACAGGGAATAGGCTTTCTGAGAACCGACGTAAAACGTAAGCTCATAAGACCTCATTTTAAAGGCAAAGTCTCCAAAAAAAAATTCACATAATATTTATTCATGAGAGTCGCCTTCCCCTATGAAGTAAAGCTTTATTCCCCCATTAGGCTCCATTAAAGCCTCTGTAATCTGACGCATCACAGAGTTGTATCTGAACAATAGGGAGCCAGGTGGGCAAATTAGTATGAGAGCAAGAATGAGCCAATGAACAAAAGCTTTCTCTTTCTTTCGTACTTTTTTTTACTCTATTCTTCTTTCCCCTCGCACAGAAGGGTCACCGTCAGAAGTGAAACACTTAGCAGCCCCTTTTCTGTGCCAGCACACACAAACACATCCTCTGCACTAGAATGAACATCTAGCGGAGGCAGGGGAGCCACAGGCGCACACTTAGGCTTAAGCAGACACACACTTACATTTACTACACACACACACACACACACTACACACACCTGTCAGTCAAAGTTCATGGGGCCACTATGCAACCTGAACATGTTGATGGGTCGAAAAAGAGAGAGCGAGAGAAAGAGAGACAGACAGAGACAGAGCAACTGAGTGAGAGACTAAGAGAAAAAAGGGAGATAAGTGAAGAGAGTGGGAAAAGACAAAAAGACAGGAAGGTTAACAGACAGGTGGAGAGGGACTGAAAGAAAGAAAAGGGCAGAGACAGAAAACGGGGAATGAACAGGGATGGACGGGCGGATGGACAGACAGACAAACCGACAGACAGGCAGAAAGACAGACAGACAGATAGATTGGAACAGTAAAGAAAAGAGTATAGAAAGAAGCACAGAGAGAGAGAGAGAGAGAGAGAGAGAGAGAGAGCAGAGGGAATGGTAAAACAGAAACTCCAGCCTTAGCTTAGATCTCTTTTGCTGATTGACAGGGAGGGACAGGGAGACAGAACGAGGGAGAGAGAAAGAGAGAAAGCAAAGGAGAAGAAACAAAGAGAGAGAGGGCTTGGCGAGTGACTGGCATTCTGTTTGTGCGCCGCACACTCAAAGAGCATGTCATAGATGATATCAAATCCCGCCACGCTGACAGCATCTCTGCTGAAGACGTGTGTGTGTGTGTTTGTGTGTGTGTGTCTAAACTGGCCTTATATTACACAGATTATTAGCATATTTCCTTCTTTGACAAGAGTCAATACAAACACAGAGAAGCATTACAATTTCAGATTTATGAGTGAAATCAAAGGATGTCAGTTTAAAACAGGTTAAGTGGAAATTGGATATAAAAAAAAAAAAAAACAAGCCTTAATCTGGATCTGACTCTGGGATTCTGTAGGCTAAAGCCTATTACTGGATACTTAAGATTTTCATAATATTAATATTTATCAAGCTTCGTAAAGCACTAGGATAAAAGACGCTTGCCAGTGTGCAGAATGAAGCATATTTTAAAAGAGAGCATTAACATGACACCTAACAAGACCTAACACCTAACACCAAACACACACACACACACAGCCACACACACACTATTGCATTTGTTTCTTAATTAAATAAAAAATAATAATTATAAAAAATACAGTATGTATTATTCTCCTCTCTTTAAGCAGGTAAAATAGAAGGGTTGGAGAAGAGCCCAAAAAAAAACAACAAAACAATTAAAAGAATGATTAATGAATGATCAGTATCCATGGTACCTCCAAACCAGATACGGTCATGTGAAAAAATAATTAAATATTCAGTTGTTTATTAAGAAATGTTCAGATATCGATGTCTAATCTTGTTTTTATTAATTTCTGGAAAAGAAAATAATTTAATTGCTGGTAAACAACAAAAATGAACCTTGCTTCATTCATTAAACAAAAGATATCAACAAAAATGTGAATTCTAACTGAGGAAAAAGTTAGGACATCCCCCCTAATAGCTGGTGTTTCCCCCCTTTAGCTGAAATAACCGCAGTAAGAAGCTTCTTTTAGCATTTACCAGTCTCTGACATTGGTCTGAGCAAAGTTTGATCCACTCTTCAATGCAGAATTATTTAAGCTGTGAGATGTTTGAGGGGTTTCTTAAATGTACCGCCCACTTCGTCACCCCACAGCATCTCAATAGGATTAAGTTCTAGGCTTTGACTCGGCCACTCCAGGACTCTCCATTTCTTAGTTTTCAGACAGATGATGCCTCTGAGCATGTTGGCAGTTGTTTTGGAAGTCCTCCACTTGTAGACTGTTTTCCGCACAGTGGAACGGCTGATTGCAAATTCTTTTGAGATGTTTTTAAATCCCTTACCAGACTTATAAACTGCTACAATCTGAAGGCCACACACAGCTTTTTTGATCTCACCATGGTGTTCACTCTCACCTCAACAGTCAGGAGCACCAAACTATATGTCTGAGGTTTAAATAGAGCAAATCTCCTTCAGAATGCTGAGTAACCATGTTCTGATCATGTGCACCTGATGTGCTACACCTGTGTGTGATTTGAGCCAGTAAAAGGTGTCCTAATTTATTTCTCACCAGAAATTGCATTTTTGTTACATTTAGATTTACAGCATTTAGCTGACACTCTTATCCAGAGCGACTTTCATTTCTTTACTACGGGGACAGTCTCCCTGGAGCAACTTCGGGTTGAGGGTTTTGCTCAGGAACCCAATGATGGTAGTACTGGAGGTGAGATTCAAACCTGCAAGATTTGAACCTCTTGGTCAGAAGGTAAGTACTACCTCTGGACCACCAGCACCTGGCAAATTAAATTTGAACAGGAGATTTTGAAAAGCATTTTCTTCATCTTTAATATTTAGTTATATTACTTGAATCTCACAGTATTGTTAAAATTGAGATGAAATATCAGAAGAATGTCTAAGAATGTTGCAAAAACACACAGGTTCCAAATCAGGGCAAGAAACATTTAGGAACTTTAGGAAGTTATCTTTGAAAAGTCTTCAGATTAAGCTGAACCCTCCAAGATAATCAGGAATTGTCACGGTGACATGGTGCGGATGTCAACGCTGAGCCAGAGATCCAAGACATACTTTTATTAAACATAAACCTGAAACCAGACACGAAACTGGAACAGAGCCTAACAGAACCACCGCTAACTTCAACCTTAGCTGAATGAATGAACTGCGCTCTGTTCTGACTCATCGAGGCTGAAGTAGTCAGCCTCAATGTAGCACACCTGTGCCTTATGAGCTCAGGTGTGCTCCGTCAGAACAGCGCGCCCTCTACCGTGAACAAAACAAAACAGTCAAACCCTTACAGGAATGTGAATCAGCCAGTTTTTCATTTAAATCAAATCATTAAGTTCATTAAGTAAATTAAGTACAAAAGAAAAAAAAATCAGTAATTTTAGCAAAATTCTTTTTAAAAAATATTTAAAACCCATTTCCAGAGCAGTGCCTTGTCAGCTCTCGCAGTCAAAGACAAGCTTCAGAAACCTTTAAAATACACTATTATTTGTTTTAATTGAATCAAACTTGCTTAATAGGAAAGCACCTTAAGAGTTTAAAACCCATTTCACTCTGAAAATAATACACCTTTAATATTTAGGCCAACCTTGAGTCATTCATACGCAGTCCTAGAACTATTTTTATTTTTACATTCTCCATGAAAGTCCTGTTGAACAGGACGTGGTGTCCTTAACATTAACAAGCAATGGCTTCTTCTTTCTGAATCATGTCGGAAAACACTTGCGATTACTAGAGCTACAGTTATTCTTCTTCTTCTTTCAGCTGGGTTTTCCATTTGCTCCTATCTTTTGCATCTGCGTTCTTTCACTCCAACCACCTGCAAGTCCTCTCCCACCAGAGCTGCAAACCTCCTGCTTGTCCTACCTCTTCTCCCCCCGCTATTTCAGCTCCATCCTCAACATTCTTCTCCTGATATACTCCTCGTATCTCCTCATGTCCAAACCAGCTCGCCTCTCTAACTTTGTCTCCAAATCGTCCAACCCGCGCTGCCCCTCTAATAATCTCGTTCCAAGTCCTGTCCATCCTCGTCCCTCCTAATGCAATCTCAGCATTTTTAACTCTGACACCTCTGACCACCACCTGTCTTTTCTTTGGCACCACTGTCTCCAAGAGTATAACATAGATTAGCGATAATATTAATGCTTTCTTTTATTTATAAAAAATGGTTTTGTTCTGTTCTGGCTCTTTATTACGGTGAATAAGTAAAATTAAAGTCAATCATGCCATTGTAATCTACTGCATCGCATATGTGGAAACCGCTGAATCAATTAAATATAATGTGCCACTTTTTTTACATGTTTGAACAGGCACTGTATCCAGAGATCAGGTCTAATTATTGCTACTCCACTGCAAAGAGCACTCTTGGAGGAGCAGAAAGCACCAAGCGCTGGCTGTGACCCTGTGAGAGACCCGTCAGGCTGCAGAGGGCCCAGACTCAAAGCTCGTCTTCTGGGCGCACTCGAAAGATCCCCTGTGTCATGACATTTTCATAGAACTAAAGGTTAGAAATACTCCCAGCTTCTGTTGTAATAACCTTCGAGCTGGGAAAGTGCCTCTTGTATGGTAATGAGCGCGCTAAACATCTGGCTGTGATAAAACAACCATGTGTACCCCTCGTGATAAAATCCAGCACCCCTCTTTTCGTGGCCTTATGGCTCTTTGTGTCCATATCAGGTACATCATCACTGCCCAGTGCCTCTCTTGCTCTCTCTCTCTCTCTCTCTCTCTCTCTCTCTCTCTCTCTCTCTCTCAGCGCATCTGTCTCTTCTGTGCTACAACGGAGTTGAGAGAAGTTGAACAGCTGGTCCTGGTTAAAATTAGCAGTTCCATGACTGTGTGTGTGTGTGTGTGTGTGTGTGTGTGTGCACAGTATGTAGAACAGTGGCTCGCATCACCTCAAGAGCAGCATATGCTCTTGATTCTATTCAATTTCTCTCTCCTCAGGAAGCTAATGGGCAAGTTGAGGTGAGAAAGGAGTCATGGAGGAAAAGAAGAAGTGAGTGGAGAAAGAAAAAGTGCACTGGACTAGAGAAAATGCAGGATACGTACAGTAGATCAGACTGGATGGGAAGGAGGTGAAAGTGTCTTTATGATGTCCAGTGTTGTGCGTACTTATAGAGGAGCCTGGAACTGGAAACATCACCGCCATGATCACTTACTCTCTTACCATAGAGGTTTGGAGTGATGCCATTGAAGAAGCACTTTTGGCTCCCTGAAGGAGCTAAAGATCGAGAGATTTTGAAATGTTTCTTTAAAGAACCATGATTATATCCATATTCCTGGCTTCCTAAAGGACTGCTGAATAATGATTGGTTAGCACCTCTTTATCTAGAACCTTCTATCTTTAGGCACTTCACAGCTTGTAACAGTCAAAAATTGTTTTCCCATTTCTGTCATTTAGTCTACTCCAAAAAAAAGATAAGCATCAGCAAAGTGATTCTATAGCAAAATATTATTAAACATTTTTTTATATTTTTGTATTTTTTTGCACTATGTGCAGCATAAAGAATGAAAAAGAGGACAGGCTTAGTGCAAGTGAGAGAGACAGAGAAGGAGAAAGAGAGTGACAGAGAGAGTGACAAAGAGAAAAGAGAAATCCACTTAGGTATGCATGAACAGAAAGTCATTCACTGCACATTAACTTGGATCACGTGGGAACAGGAACAGAGAGATGGGGGGGGGGGGGTTGGCGGCCTCTTTAACTAATTGATAAATAATGCATAATTAATGTGTCACAACTAATTTATTAAAAGCTCTTTGCTGTGCTCGTTAGGAATTAACAATGATTACTCTATAACACAATGAAAGCAGGAGTCGCTTGACAACGTGGGCTGGAAAACTCTTCCATCAGATGTTAAAATTCATGTCGGAGCCAACCATCTGCATGATGGCGTTAGAGTCAAATATTGATTGGGTATTGATTAGGGACACCGATATCGATCATTAGAGCCCATTTACACCTCGTTGCTCGTTCCATGTGATCTGGATGGTCACCTGAAAAACGAATGCATCGGTATTCAAATGAATCTACAGCTGTTTAGACTGAAAACTGTGTGAGCAGAAATATGCAAATCAGCTCATATACTATGACAAACTGCTTCCTCAGTTTTATGTTCTTGTTTAAACACAGATGAGAAAAATGAAGGACAGGGAAGCACCCGTATCTCTGTTAAGTGATGGCAGTGCAAAGAGCAGTCTGTTCCCCATGAGCCAGACAGCAGGAGAGGATACCGGCAGTGTTTGGAGAGGTTTTCTTTGTAGAATTTGTGGAATTTAGGAGATTTACACCCGAATAACATTGGCATCAGACCACCTCCTGAGGTAGTTTTGGGTGATGAGATGTAAATCTGATTAAAATGCTTCTTGGGTATGTTTTTGTTCTTTATCCTGACACCAAAAGAGGCTTCTCTCATCCATAATATCATGCTATGTGGGCTTTGTACGCAGCTTATAGAAGCTAAGATTTGGAATGGGAGTGATGGACAGGATTAGGAACAAGTATACTAGATGGACAGCTCAGGATGGACAATTTGGAGACAAAGTCAGAAACGTGATTATGTTGGTTTGGACATGTCCAGAGGAGAGAGGAGGAGTATATGGGGAGTAGGATGTTGAGGATGGAGCTGCCAGGCAACAGAAGTAGGGCAAGCCCAAAGAGGAGGTTTATGGATGAGGTGTGAGAGACATGCAGGTAGTTGGTGTCAAAGGAGAAAGGACAGGAACAGGAAAACCAGAAGAAGAAGCAGCTTTTTTGCACACATCTAACACATCTGACACTTCTGGAGACATTTGGAGATACTACCACCACACATGAAAGAGCAGAACATAAATCTGAAGGAATGAGCTTCATATTTTAGTCCACCATTCCAATGAACTTTGCAAAGCAATAATGCCTTGAAAAATCTAATAATAATTCATTACTCTAATTTTTTAATGACTGAACACTTGGAGATTGAGCGAGGTTGTAGCCTTTCCTGGACACACGGAAACATAGCTGTTGTAGAAATTATCGCAGTGCGTTACAATAAAGGCAGCATGAGATTCTTTTATGAAGTGATTATATACACAGTAGCTCACAGCTTCAGTACTACATGCTGATCCATTTTTCTTCAGGCAGCATTTACACGCAGTAGTTAAATGTGTTGTAACTGGAGACTCTAAAGAGATTTAATCAATAAGGGAGCTAGAAGTTTCACTAAACTCTGTCTACACTGTACTTTTTATGTTTACATTAATGTCATTTAGCCATGCTCTAATCTAGAGTGATCATCAGTGCTTTGTATTACACATCCGTTTACAAACCCTGCAACCTAGATATACATGAACAAAACAATGAGCTGTTACTGCCCTTGCCATCTCATGCAGTGCATGCTTCCGCCCTTTGTTCCAGTTCTTCCTGAGAGGACTCAAAGCTTTGGCAAGACAGCTACTAACCCCACCCTGTAGCAAACATGTACTTAGCTTTCAATCATACACTTTTTGGCCAATATCAACCTCTAACGTTAATGGCTGTCTTCCTCTGTTAGGCTTCTGAAATATAAAATACCCAGTAGATTTTTGGATCCCATTATTTGCATATTAAAAAAGGACCAACAGCATTCAACGTTCAATCATGCAATAAAAGTAAAATATAGCATAAAACACAGAAACAGCATCTCCATCAAGGGATTCAAGGGGTCAAAGCTGAAGTTGCTGAAAGTGTGACTCAGGATACTCAATAAAGTTCCAACAAACCACATTGTTGGTAAAGCACAGCCACTGGCTCTGTAGGTATCTGAGGGGACTGCGTAAAAGATTTTGGTATAAATGCATGCGTGTCTTTATATGTGGCCTATTGGTATATTATGTGACAATGAACACTGGACAAGGATGCAAGCATTGCAAAAGAATGCAAATGACTTCCACCATCATCTCTGCTTTAAGATATCTATCCATCTCTATAATGCCGTTGGCAAATCTGCCTCTCCCACCAGCTGACATGCATACAGACACACAGACACACACACACACACACACACACACACACACACACACACACACATACACACACACACACATACACACACCTCCTCTGCAGCAGCAGTGACTGGTTCTCAATCACAGTTTTTGAAGAGTGTAAATGTAAAATGTGTGATACCCCCTTCATTTAATTTCCAAAGCCTTAGTGGGTTTTTTTTTTTTTTTTTTTTTTTTTTTTTTACACACACACATACACACAAATGCATGATGTGAAGCTCCAAGCTGAAATCATAAAAACGAAGATGGCGTGCAGCTAATCATGTAAATTTAACACAGAGTGGGGGAAAATGTAGGATGTTAATTAGAAGAATTCTTACTTTCCGCTAAGTTCCTTAACCTGGCGTTAACATCCCCCTAAAGACACACACAATGAGCTTTACTGGTGACCTCATTAACTCATG
Source organism: Hepsetus odoe (assembly GCA_017165825.1). Lineage (NCBI taxonomy): Eukaryota > Metazoa > Chordata > Actinopteri > Characiformes > Hepsetidae > Hepsetus > Hepsetus odoe. Next base: position 5,511,699 of record CM029367.1, read on the forward strand.
TGTGGCTTAGAATGAGAGTGTCAAAGAGAGAGAAAGAAAGAGTGTGTGAGAGAGTGAGAGAGAGAGAATGTGAGAGAGTGAGAGAGAGAGAGACACCTTCCAGCACATTTAGTCAGCACTGCTTCAAGAAAGAAGAAAAAAGAAGAGTGAAAAAAGAGAAATACGCTTGAAAAGTCTATGAGTCTCTCATTTCTTAATATTTTGTAGGAGAACCACATTCTTGATGCAATGAAACTATTTTATGCCTGTCAAGAGGATTTACCTTTGGCATATTGAGTAAATTAAGTTAAAGGAATAAGAACAAATGTTGTAGTGTTACAGGCTGCAAAGTGCCTAAAGACACAGGGTGTCTAAATAAAAGGGTTCCAACCACCGAGCATAAATTTTTATAAATAAATAAACATTGAAAAACATTACCGGCTCTAGCTCTGATAAAGATAAAATCAGATAAAAAGCATGAAACATCTAAGAATTGGACTCTGATATAGAAGGAAAGGAAGGTCGCTAGAAAAAAAAATTCACACTAAAATTTACAAATCACATGTTTATTAAATAGCAAAATCCTCGTAGTGCCATAGAGTGATTTATTCTTTTACAGTCCAGATCCAGGCCATACCTAATATACCATCAACCCACATAAAGATAAATATCTGATTTACCAATGGCTTACAGTGACATTTAGTGTGTTTACCTGTAGTTTAAACCTATATATAATCTGTAATTACACTAATAAACCATTAAATATGAGGTATTGTATTAGTTAATATCTTTATTAACTGCCTACACTCTCTTAATAAGAGAGCGAAAGAGAAGGTCTACTGGACGATAGTGAGACCAGCTGTTCTACACGGGTAGAAGTCATTGGCATTGTTGAAAAGACAGTCGGGGGAGCTGGAGGTGTTAGAGTTAAAGATGCTGAGATTTGGCAATGTTGAGACTAACAAGGATGGATATGACAAGGAAGGAGTTAATTTGAGAACAGCTCATGTTGGACTGTTAGATGCAAAGTCTGAGTGGACAAGACAGGGACATGTGCAGAGGCAAGAGGAGAAGAGGAAGGACAAAGAAGAGGTTAATGGACGTGGTGACAGAGGATAGGCAGGCAGAGGAAGAGGAAGAGGAAGATGCAGAGGACTGGGAAGAAATGGAGACAGATCAATTCATGGTAGTGAACACTAAAAGAACTAAAAAAAGGAGTGCACAAAAAAGTAGTGTATAAGTACAAATCTAGAACTTCAGAAAATGTGCCTCAGATTTACTCTGATAACTAGAACCTGAAAGTCTACAAAAGAAAGTTTAGCAAAAACTTTCACAAATCAATGATACTGTTAAAAATTGGTAGATCAATGATACACGTTTACTTCTGTGTATGCCTACTTTTAATAGAAGTAACTTTAATAAGTCCCATCTTTTCCATCTATGGTTAAAATGTAGGAAAAGCATAGACACACTCATAAATGCTCTCTTTTTATTAGCCTTTTACTCTAGGGCACACACACACACACCCACACACACACACACACACACACACACACACACACACACACACACACACACACACACAGCCAGATGTTCTGCCAAGACTCGGCACTTCATACAACATCAGAACAACCACCATGGCCCCTCATTACTGGTTTTACTGTACCCTACACAGAAAACACAGTCTCGGGGCCTGGTCCCCTTTAATGACTAAATACTGGGAAATTGTGTCTGATGGTCCTACATGTAAATGACAGCACGTGGGAAGCCTTGATGAGACACAGGAAATTCAGCAAGAAGCACAGTGTTTAACTAGTTGAACTACTTTTGTGAAGCTGTTTAATGAGAAATTAAACTAAGAATTTGTGTGTAACGTCAGCACCATCAACAAATGTCTATATGTCTATATGGAACAACAGAAACACTTCCAGCGGTCTTTGGGTTGATGATCTCAGCTGGGGGTTTAGAGAAAATAGACACAACACCATCTTCCCACTTTTCTTTGCCATGTTGTAACTGTTTGGAACAGGTCTTAGTAGAGATTGTGAGTTAACTCACAGTTTATCCAGCGAATGCACCCAAATCTAAATTGTGCATTGCCATACCATAGCTTTTTTATTTACCTAATCGAAGTTGGTTCAATGAATAAGTAAATAAACAGATTTCTACTTCTGATATAGTCAATTGCTATAGTGAGATCAAGTATAACTATTCATTTGTTATCATTTTTTGGACTTCTATCCCAATTTCCGTTTTATCCACATCTATTTTTCAATACAGTTTTTGTACTGATGTGTGATATAGATAGTAACCTGTCCATGGTCAGGGAATGAGGGCAGAGAGAGGGAGGGAGAGAGAGAGAGAGAGAGAGAGAAAGAGAGAGAGAGAGAGAGAGAGAGAAAGGGTGAAAAATGCAGTAATATCAGTGATGATAAATGATCATTCCAGGTTGCCCTAGATGGATCTGGATGAAAAAACAGAAAATGGGACTGAAAAGGGTCATTTTTGGTCATTACAACTACGAAAAGTAGACTTGTATCTTTGGCTTTCTATAACTTGCATTCTATTTATATTTAGGTTTTTTTTTTTCTTGACCAATCCAACCTATACCAGTATATCAATGTTGTAATACATCATGAAATGGAGAATTTTGCTGTAAGGGCTTAAACAGCTTTAAATGTCACAAAGGCACAAGTAACAAATAGCCGATTGGCCCGTTATGCCATTACCTCATTTATTTTAGCATTATTTTTTGTTTACCTTCTGATATTTGGAACTAATCCTTATTCTGGAGCATTACTTCAAGTAACTAGTAAGGAATCCTCATATAAGACGGAATATTTTGTTGTATATTGTTGGGATGCATCGATATGGGATCTGTAGATTGATCCCAAAATCTAATATTTTTCCAGCATCTGCTGATACACTATAATCTGTGAACTGCATTACATTTAGCAGTTTAAAGATGTACACCAATCATTTTTGTAGGCTTATCAATGTAGTAAAATAAAGCGAATAATATGTCGAGTTTTCAGTAAAGTAGCCAAGTAGCCTATATGTCCTGCTCTTCCAATATAAAATGTGAAAATTAAACGAGCACCTTTTTTAACACATCATCTGCACACACAGATATGATTCTGTTATCAATTCACCTTTGAAGCATCTTATATTTGTTTTCATGTATCAGCTGGGCAATATTTTTGGATATTTTGATCAAATCCATGACAATATTTTTTTTTTTTCTGAGCACCTCCTGATATGATCAGTAATTAAAGGGCGTCGACCAAGTGCATGTTTCTTTACAAAGAGAGCATAACCAGTCCTGTTTAACTGGATATAATGTAGTGCAATGTGAGAAATGTCTTTTGTGAAATTCATTTTTTGTTGCCCTGGTGGTTCTATTTTCCATTTAAATGTTACATTTTTAGCAAACAATAGATATGACATATCATGTTATGTAATATAAAAATATAAGACTTTTGCCATATTAACCATTCTTATCACAATAATGTGTTGTCATATGGCTTTCAGTGGTCTCTGAAGTGTCAGTCACACACATGTGCACACACACACACATAAACACCCTTAGGCTCATGCACCAATGAGTATGTTTACATTGGCTGTGAAGTAGCACATGCCAACAGACATGGGTCGTAGTCCGAGCCCCGCCAATTACAGACAACAAAATGAGGACCGCTAGGCGGAATACATTATGGCAATATGTGTGAGTGTGTGCGTGGGAGTGTGAGAAAGCAAGCTGGAGTGAGCAAGTGAGACAGACTTTATAGAATAGATGACAGACAGAAAAGAAAGTGAGAGAATATGTGCAGTGGTGGTGAACTAGGCCGTATTTGTATTAGCTGCAGTGGTACTTTATGGCCCACTGTGTTCAAACACACTCCCTCTTTCTCCAGCGGACGTACCAGTTGCATCGCACAAAGATTTACATCATCTTACAGTCAATTCATACAAGCAAACCTTCCTTCAGACACAGAGCCCTGCATTCTGCTGCAGAGCTTTCCTGAGCAGTCGTAAACTAAACATCTGCCAGAATCTGCTGTCAAAATGCTGACCTCAGGTCAGGTCTTAAAAATCCAATAAGCAATCGCTGCAGGTTAGCTTTGGTATAAAACAAGAGCAGAATCTGTAGATCTACTTTTAAATCTCCCCATACTGCTGCATGGACAAAAGTTTGGTTTAACCTTACTGAATATTTGCAGTTATAAATCAAACTAACTTCATTTTAGCACCAGGATAAGGGTAAGAATTACAGTGTTGGGTTTTAGAATTAAAGTTATGCTTAAGATTTGGTTTTTGTCCCAGGTTAAACGTATATTAAGTTAATAGAAGTTACGTTTTAAATTAATTTAATTGATCTTTAGTTGAAATTAAGTGGAAAGTGTATCAAGCAACTACAGAATTGCTTATGATCATAAAGGTTTTTGTTCCCACTGCTGAAACAGTTGATTTCTCAAAAAACTAAAGCTGTATTTTACCATTAAGAATTATATCTGCAATGGATCTTTTTACAATAAGATTTGGAAGCAATTACTCTGTGTTGCAAAAATACTTTCTATCAACTGAGATGAGGACATGCAGGGGGTCGGTGTGCAAGAAGAAGATGCATAGGACAGGAAGAAATGGAAACAGATGCTGAGCCGCTGAGGTGACCCTTAAACAGGAGAAGCTGAAAGCACAAGTAGCAGTTTTGGATGTCAACTAACAGTAGCTTCTAGTTCCTCCTCCATTTTGCCAACTCTGGTACATTAATGGAGCATTGCTATGTATTATTATCTCATTTCAATGTGTTTTTCTCATTTACAGCAACAGACATGACTTTTGACAGATGTCAAAATGTCCTGGCAAAGGCAGTGTAAAATATATGACTTATCTATAAGTGATGAACATCTCCAGTACATGCACCAAATGTAAAATTAAAGTGCTGCACACTTTAAGTGCCAGGAAAACTTTGAATAAGAAGCTGACCTTGTGAACAATTTTGAAAAACTACTATGGGACAGTACAGTTAGTAGTGCCATCACTTATCCAACTAGCAGACTGGCAGAGTTCACTAAGTTTCCAACAGCTAAATGCACAACAGAGTGAAATACGCCAGTGGCTAAATGAGACATGCCAGCAACTGAGTGAAATTCGCCAGCAGCCGAGTGAAATACACCAGTGGCAGAGTAAAATACCCCGGCAAGAGAGAGAAACATGCCGGTGGCTGAGTGAAATATGCTACTAACTGAGATAAATTTGTAAGTGGTGGAGTAATATATCCAGTTGTAAACTTTCTATCGGCTTCGAGTAACTTGAAAAAGGTTCACAAGAATTCTCAAAAGAACAGGCACTTGAGTCACACACAATATCTCAAAAAAAAAAAACAAATGTCTGGGGATGAAATAATAGGTAGCACATCCAAGAAGAGAAGAAAGCATATTAGTTACTTCATCTCTTTCTTAGGGAATATGCATGGATCCTCACCAGCAATAAAGCTAATCCCTCTAGAGTTGGGGAAGATGGCATGTGTTTCTTAATGAGCATAGGTCTGAAACGTTATAGTTTTTTAAGCTTTGCAGTGTGTGTGTGTGTGTGAGAAACTGTAGCATGCAAACAAAAGACTAACCCTGCCAACATGGCTGGACAATCCTATAATGCAGAGTCCCAAGCCCTCCTCTTTTTTGCCGCTTTACTGAGTGTAACCGTCAGTCCGTATGTGCTAGAAATGTGAATTGATTATAATGATCTCCACTGAAATGTGTGCATCGTCTGAACGGTGAGCTAATGTCAGTTCCTCGTTCTCTGTTCCAAACACACAAACACACACGGTTCTCTGAGATGTCATTTCTTATGAGGTGCTTTCCTGTGAAGTGATGCTGCCCTCTTGTTTGAAGTTGTCTTTGTTTTTTTGCTTTTATGTTTCCATTGCTTTTTTGATGTAGCACTGCTACATGTGCAGGAGAAGGCTGGTAATTGATCGTCTGACAAGGCATGAAAGAGATTTGACGAATACTAAAAGTTACAGAGCTTGTTTAGCGTCTGATGCAGCCAAGTATGTCAATCACACACTCAATCTGTGTCCAGTGAAAGTGTGTGTGAGAGAGAGAGAGAGAGAGAGAGAGAGAGAGAGTGAGAGAGAGAGAGAAAGAGAGAGAAAGAGAGACAGAGAGAGAGAGAGAGAGAAAACGCATGGGTGAAATCAGCACTCAGTCTATGCTGAAGCTTGCCGTCTTGTACTATTGGCATTTACTCAAAGGAAAGCAGAAAAAACACTGCTGCCTCTCATGGCGAACATTTAGAAAATGTCCTTTGACGCAGTGTTCAAACACGAGAACAAACCGCGAAAGCATAACCTGAGTTGACGGTGATAAACATGGTGTGCAAATAAGACCAGAAGAAAAACAAAAGTCAACAGTCATAAAAGCATCTGTTTGGAAAACCTGCTACTGTTGCTTATTGCTGTTCATCACACTTAATGCTGAAAGTACTTTCCTGACCATGTTCATAGAGGAAAATGGAATAGACCAAGAAGTTGTCAATTTGTGGAGCCTGCCCTTTTCTTGGAAAGCCCTGAGCAAGAGATGTTCAAAGGTAAGCAAAATAGTACCGATTTGTTAGGCTCTAGCTCTGGCTGCTGACATTCAGAGTGAGTTCATCAGTCTAGACTAATTGGAAAGTGAAAAATAGCTGTAGATAAAGCTATTAAATCCATCCATCCATCCATTTTCTTCCGCTTATCCGAGGTCAGGTCGCGGGGGCAGCAGCTCCAGCAGGGATGCCCAGACTTCCCTCTCTCCGGCCAATTCTTCCAGCTCCTCCGGGCGGATCCCAAGGCGTTCCCAGGCCAGCCGAGAGACATAGTCTCTCCAGCATGTCCTGGGTCTTCCCCGGGGTCTCTTTCCGGTGGGACGTGCCCGGAACACCTCACCAGGGAGGCGTCCAGGGGACATCCTAATCAGATGCCCGAGCCACCTCATCTGACTCCTCTCGATGCGGAGGAGCAGCGGCTCTACTTTGAGCCCCTCCCGGATGGCTGAGCTTCTCACCCTATCTCTAAGGGAGAGTCCAGACACCCTGCAGAGGAAACTCATTTCGGCCGCTTGTATTCGCGATCTCGTTCTTTCGGTCACTACCCACAGCTCGTGACCATAGGTGAGGGTGGGAACGTAGATCGACTGGTAAATTGAGAGCTTTGCCTTCTGGCTCAGCTCCTTCTTCACCATGACGGACCGATGCAGAGCCCGCATCACTGCAGAAGTTGCCCCGATCCGCCTGTCGATCTCCCGCTCCATTTTACCCTCACTCGTGAACAAGATTCCGAGATACTTAAACTCCACTTGGGGCAAGGTCTCACTCCCAATCCTGAGAGGGCATTCCACTCTTTTCCGACTGAGGACCATGGCCTCAGATTTAGAGGTGCTGATTCTCATCCCAGCCACTTCACACTCGGCTGCGAACCGATCCAGAGAGTGCTGAAGGTCACGGCAGAGTCCAACCCTCACCGGGAACAGGTCCGATTTACTGCCGGCAATGCGGACCAAGCTCTGACACCGGTTGTACAGGGACCAGACAGCCCTTAACAGGGAATCCGATACCCCATACTCCCGGAGTACTCCCCACAGGAGCCCCCGAGGGACACGGTCGAATGCCTTCTCCAAGTCCACAAAGCACATGTAAACTGGTTGGGCAAACTCCCATGCACCCTCCAGGACCCTGCTAAGGGTGTAGAGCTGGTCCACTGTTCCGCGACCTGGACGAAAACCACATTGCTCCTCCTGGATCTGAGGTTCGACTATCCGACGGACCCTCCTTTCCAGGACCCCTGAATAGACTTTCCTCGGGAGGCTGAGAAGTGTGATCCCTCAATAATTGGAACACACCCTCCGGTCCCCTTTCTTAAAGAGGGGGACCACCACCCCGGTTTGCCAATCCAGAGGCACCGTCCACGATGTCCATGCGATGTTGCAGAGGCGTGTCAGCCATGACAGTCCTACAACATCCAGAGCCTTGAGGAACTCTGGGCTGATCTCATCCACTCCTGGAGCCCTGCCACCAAGGAGCTTTTTGACCACCTTGGCAACCTCGACCCCAGAGATGGAAGAATCCACCTCTATGTCCCCAGGCTCTGCTTCCTCCTCGGAAGGCATGTTGGTGGAATTAAGGAGGTCTTCGAAGTACTCCCCCCACCGACCCACAACGTCCCGAGTCGAGGTCAGCAGCGTACCATCCCCACTATACACTGTGTTGACCGTGCACTGCTTTCCCCTCCTGAGACGCCGGATGGTGGACCAGAATTTCCTCGAAGCCATCTGGAAGTCCTTCTCCATGGCCTCTCCAAACTCCTCCCATGCCCGAGTTTTTGCCTCAGCAACCACCAAAGCCGCATTCTGCTTGGCCTGTCGGTACCTATCAGCTGCCTCCGGAGCCCCACTGGCCAAAAAGGCCCGGTAGGACTCCTTCTTCAGCTTGATGGCATCCCTCACCGCTGGTGTCCACCAACGGGTTCTAGGGTTGCCACCGCGACAGGCACCGACCACCTCCCGGCCAGAGCTCCGGTCAGCCGCCTTGACAATGGAGGCGCGGAACATAGTCCATTTAGACTCAATGTCCCCCACCTCCCCCGGGACGTGGTTAAAGCTTTGACGGAGGTGGGAGTTGAAGCTTGTCCCGACAGGGGACTCTGCCAGACGTTCCCAGCAGACCCTCACGATGCGTTTGGGCCTACCAGGTCTGACCGGCATCCTCCCCCACCAACGAAGCCAATTCACCACCAGGTGATGGTCGGTTGACAGCTCTGCCCCTCTCTTTACCCGAGTGTCCAAGACATGGGGCCGCAAGTCCGATGACATGACCACAAAGTCGATCATTGAACTGTGGCCTAGGGTGTCCTGGTGCCAGGTGCACATGTGGACATCCTTATGCCTGAACATGGTGTTCGTTATGGACAATCCGTGACGAGCACAAAAGTCCAATAACAAAACACCGCTCTGGTTCAGATCGGGGGGACCATTCCTCCCAATTACGTCCTTCCAGGTGTCACTGTCATTACCCACGTGAGCATTGAAGTCCCCCAGCAGAACGATGGAGTCACCAGGAGGGACGCTCTCTAGCGCCCCCTCCAGAGACCCCAGAAAGGGTTGGTAGTCCAGAATACTGTTTGGCGCATAAGCGCAGACAACACTAAGGACCCGTCCCCCGACCCGAAGGCGGAGGGCCGCCACCCTCTCATCTACCGGGGTAAACCCCAATGTACTGGCCCCAAGCCGTGGGGCAATAAGTATGCCCACACCTGCTCGGCGCCTCTCACCGGTGGCAACTCCAGAGTGGAAAAGAGTCAGCCCCTCTCAAGGAGACTGGTTCCAGAGTCCAAGCTGTGCGTCGAGGTGAGTCCAACTATATCTAGCTGGAACTGCTCAACCTCGCGCACTAGCTCAGGCTCCTTCCCCACCAGAGAGGTGATGTTCCACGTCCCTAGAGCCAGCTTCTGCAGCCGAGGATCGGACCACCAAGGCCCCCGTTTTTGGCCACCGCCCAGCTCACAACACACCCGACCTCTTTGGCCCCTCCCAGAGGTGGTGAGCCCATGGGAAGAGGGACCCACGTTGCCTCACGTTGCCTCTTTGAAGGCCCGACCACCAGGCGCTCACCAGCGGGCCCCACCTCCAGGCCTGGCTCCAGAGGGAGGCCCCGGTGACCCACGTCCGGGCGAGGGAGAACGCCTTCCAAAGTTTTTATTCATCATAAGAGGTCCTCTGAACCGCTCTTTGTCTCTTCCCTCACCTAGGACCTGTTTGCCTTGGGTGCCCCTACCAGGGGCATAAAGCCCCCGACAACATAGCTCCCAGGATCATTGGGACACGCAAACCCCTCCACCACGATAAGGTGGCGGTTCAAGGAGGAGAAAGCTAATAAATGGCCTTTTAAATCAATACAAATTGGTATCAAATACTAAAACATGTCATTGATACCAACCGTACTGTATTTCTTCTTATATATGCAAGCTGTGAGTAAAAAACAACTTAAATGTGCTTATTGTGCATCTTTATAATGCTCATGGTAAGATAATCACTGAGTCGATTCTTTAAGAATAAACCATCAATTAAGATCAGTTCAGTAATTATGGTAGACCTAGAGATACATTTCGGTTAATGAGGGTTTTAAAAGATAGCTGTTTATCTAATGTTAAAATCTCTTTAGCAGTAGTAGGTATTGTTGGTTGTTCTTCTAGGCGTTGTACATGTGGTGAGTCTAAGTGGCTAAATATCTGAAGAATCAGACCTGCTCTACCCTCAGCCTGAGGGGTTTCTTGAAAGGCTGGAGGGAATCTGGCATTTTCTTCCTTCCCTAGCTTTCTTTTTTGTCTTTGTGATGCTGAGCTCGAAAGAGCTTTCTGCAATCCAGGCTGTAAGCTTACACTCTGCTTCAAGGTAGCAGCAAAAAAAAAAAAGATTCCTCATTCTTTGCTCTGGCAAGCAGGGACCTGTCGCCTGCATTTTCAAGGACTGATAAAATTGTTGATGAGTAGAGGCATTTCATTTGCCTAAAAAGAAAAAAAGGTTGGAGGAGAAGACAAAGCTTTAAGAGAACTCTATGTTAAAATCGTGTATGATGCCATGCTTCATCTAGAAAGTAAAAAGAGTGAAATTTTAGGTTCTGACACAAGAATGTGTGTGGTATTAAAAGCTGACAAAAACACAAATAACACAGATTGAGGTACTGCTAAACAACACACGTGAGCTTAGTGAAGAAAGCCCTCCAGTTACATTTTCACAGCAGAAGGATTAAAACCAGAGGTCCTGATTTCAGTATGCACTTTTATTTTTAAATAAACTGGTCTTTCATTCCTTTAAGGACAAAGCTGGTGTCCAAGAACCCTGCAAATCGTTTCCTCAGAACTCAAAATACCAGAAACCATGCTGGGGTTCATGAAGGAGAAGATGGAGACCCCCTGTCATTCCCTCCTCAAAAAGGGAGGTTGCCAGGTGGGAATCAAACCGTTCCCATGTAGGTGAGACTTCCAAACCTGGAAGAGAAGATGTTCAGACTGAATCCCTGCTGACCTGTGAATCTGTTCCTTCATATAACCCTTCCATGCACTCCTTGCATTACTTGTAAAAAAAAACGTTTATCTTCATCTTGTTCTCATAGGTCCAGCATCTCTCACCGTTTGCCCGATTTCTTCTACTAGATCTTTTACTCTGGTATGTCTCCTTGAAGAATGTTTTTATTCTTTTAGTGATTCACCCACCGCTTATTACTGGGATGAAGCTTTTTGATAGAATGACATAGTCCATACAGAAGTTAACATAAGAGGAGGTAGAACAAGAGAAAGAACATTTAGGTTATCCTGCCAAATTTTTAGTTTTATGTCCGTTTTAAGTTCCTGCTTGTTGAGCACAACAGAAGTAAGTGTTCGACTTCAATCAGAAAGATCAAATGTTGGGCCAAATTAAGGAGCCGCATGGTGACATTATGTTTGAGAAGGAAAATCAGTTTCTACTGACAGTTTGGTTTGGTGTTCAGTAAAGTTTTCCAAAGTAAGTTCATTGTCTGGTTTTATGATATGACCTAAAACTTAATTTCCTGGCTAGGTAGATAGAGAGTGGTCACATTTAAATGACCTTAGGAGGCTGTAAAAAAACACACAGCATTCACATAAGCAATACATTTACATTTACGGCATTTAGCAGACGCTCTTATCCAGAGCGACTTACATGTCCTAATTACAGGGACAGTCCCCCTGGAGCAACTCCGGGTTAAGGGTCTTGCTCAGGGACCCAGTGGTGGTAGTGCTAGAGGTGGGATTCGAACCGGGGACCTCTTGATCCAGAGATCCGTAGGCAAGTGCCCTACCACTAGACCACCGCCACCCTATCTTTACAGTTTGCTTCTCAAAGGTGTTTCCACCAAAGGTGGTTCAAAGTATTTTAGTAAAATCCTCCAGTTGTTAGAAGTCAATCTGCGACCATTTTAACATTCCTTCCTTCCAAACTTGGACTGAAATCAAATTTTATCTGTAAAGTGTGCATAGCGTGTATGTTTTTTTTGTTTTTTTTACCCCAAACTGTTTCTGGTTCTTGTAGCTTGCTGAAATAGAAACTCATCACTGCCTACAACCAAGACCACCTAAGAGAGCGATGTTTCTATAAAACAAATCCAAATCACACCAGTAGATTACAAAATGATGAGTACAGCAAGGTGGCCGAGAGGGAGAGCTTATTATCCTGTTGTTATGAATCCCAAGTGCAAGTGATGCTGGTAGCAAAAACAAATGACAAAAAAAAACCAAAAACAACCATCATGGGAGAAAAGTTTCATAGCCAGCTTAAACAAGCAAGCAAAACAAACGAACAAACAGTGCCATATGCCCTGGGTAGGCAGCCCAACCCATAAGACCTCAGTCATCTGCAGTATTTAAAGAAAAGAGGTACGGAAGGAAGCAAGCAAGGTAGGAAAAAGAAACAAAGGAAAGAAGAAAAAAAGAAAGAAAGGTGCCTGACTGTCATCTGCTTCAGTGCCACCCAGCCTGTCACATAACTCTACAATATTAATTACAGCAGAGCAGCTTTTCAATTATTAAACATCCCTATTTAATGCCTGTGAATAATTTAGACCAGGCTAGGGCATGTGTATATAATGTGATCGATAAGTACAGAGTTTAGCTAATGGAAGAACAAAGGCCTCTTTAAGATGGGTGTCTGCCTGTTTGTGTGTCGTTTGTGTGTCGTTTGTGTGTGTGTGCTGCGGGATGTCCATCTACAGTGAGGTTATACAGTGTCTTATTGCTCCTCTCACGCAGTCATTTTACTCTAAATTAAAGATATCTAAATAAGGCATAATAAATGCAATAAAATGACCACAATTCTGTTTCTGTTATAACACATAACACTACATAACAAGTACGTCTATGTGTGTGGACATAGAGAGGATATATAGAAAGAATATATGAACTGTGGGTAAGTCTATGTGTGTGGATATAGAGAGGATATACAGAAAAAATATATGAACTGTGGGTAAGTCTATGTGTGTGGACATAGAGAGGATATATAAAAAGAATATATGAACTGTGGGTAAGTCTATGCATATCTTGAGACCCCAGCCAGGCACTGAGATATGAGTTCTGCATTTAGTGTGCAGGGTTTGTCGGAGGCATAGCCATTGACAGATTCTTAAATGGTTTGTGGCTGTAGAATCGAGGGGGAAATAGCAGCTTTCGGCACTATCTATTACAGCTTAGTTACGAACATGTCACAGGAAATATTGTGGTGTCAGAAGAGAAGAAAAGCATGCGAGACATACCAAAGACAGGCAGTGAACAACACTCGCATTCACTCGTAAAAATTCAACCTGCATGCAACAAAAGAGCATGCATTGTTGGAGGCTACACGGCTGAAAATCGAAAGCGCCGCCATGCTATTGGAAATTAAACCTGTCACTGTGTGTCCCACTAGTGCTTTAAAAAAAAAAAAAATAACAAGAATGGTCTTAATCAAATTATGTTTTTCAAAGAAAGCACTGGAGAAACGTTTAAAAAATATTTAAAAAGAAGTAAAAAAATAAAAAAAAAAACTACTGAAGTTCAGTTACTACTGAACTACTGAAGATTTATCAGTGCATCAATTGAGCTTCATTATTTAACTCTGACAACTTTCATGTTTCAGACGTAGCAGTTGTGGGCCTCGTTTCTTTGTATGTTGCAAGGCAATCACCTTCTTGGTGCAAAAATGCCCTTTTGTTCTGGTCAAACTCATCTTCGGCATGTTGAGTAGATTAAATGAAGAATACAGAACAAATGTTTTATAAGAGTCTGCAGAGTGTCTAAAAACACCAGATTCTATATAAATGGGTTCCAGCCCCTCAGTTACGGCATCAGCGTAAACTAATCATCTGGAATCATCTGCACCTGATTCTTCACTGCTTCATGTCTTAATTTAGACGTTGAAACTGGTCAGGTACTGAGACTGGACTGAAAATGAGAAACCAAAAACATTGTCCTTAAGAAAGCATGGAGAACCGTTCCTCAACAACACATTCAAGTTGGACTCTTTGGAGGCAAAATATAAGGAAATGAGGGACGAGGGTCAAGACTTTTGCACAGCAATATACAGTCAACTCATCCAAATCATTTAATAACCAGGACAGATATTCAAATGCAGTACACACATTTAATAAAATAAATAAATAAATAATTTAAGAGCGGTTGAAAGCAGGAGTGATATACTACAGCTCAGGAAAGTGAGGCAAAAAAGCTCAGCAAAGCCTAAACTGATGACTTTTTTCTTTTATGGAGTAGAAAAATAAGGTGAAGCTCTAGACCAATGCTGAAATCTGTTGGACATGAACCTAGAATTTTGGATCTGGATTTGTGTCTCATGAGCTGAATCCCTTCCTCTGGGGAATTCAGCATCTCTAATCCTGACGTGCGTGTCTTCTGGATGGTGCGAAGAAATGTAGCACACGTAGAAAACTCACACAGACATGGGAGAACAAACTCAGAAAGCGCCCTAGGAGTCTAGGAGTCGAACCCAGGATCTCCTCACTGTGAAGCGACAGTGCTACCCACTGGATTAATGTGCCGCCCAGTGTAATTTAACATCCTCTAATTACTGCTAACGTTCCTAACACTAACCTGGGCTTGTCTCCAAGCACTAATAATGTGTATTCGTCTACAATGAAACTTGCTAACTCTCGAAGCAAGAAAACGATAAAAAGTACAGAAACCAACCAAATGATAAAAGGTTGGAGGTATTATTCCCCAGGTAAAATGTTTAATGAAAACTAAGCAATGATGTGCTGGAATGATAGCTTAGTGATTACAGTTATGGACTCTCAGCCAGAGTTTAAATTCAGCCAAGGGTTTTTTTACGGGTGGTGATAGCCTAGTAGTTGGCTAGAACATAAAAGTTATGGGTTCAAGCCTGGCTCTATTCTACCTCCAGCACTGATACCATCTGAGTCCCTGAGCAAGGCACATAACCCCAAGTAGCTCCAGGGAGACCCTCCCTGCCATTAGCCCATGTTGGATTAAGTGTTGGATTAATTAAACAGCTAAATGTATTGTTAAGTGGAAACTGCTGTAGCATCAGATGTAAACCTGGGTAAATCCAAACCTGCTCTAAATTGCCAGTAGGACGTTGCAGGCTCAATAAGGCCACTGTCAGCTCAATAAGGACGGGCAAAATGATGGGCATGAATTGCAGTCGTGTTAGACCTCATAATCCCACCCTCTAAAAACCGCCAAATTACAGCATAGATACGTTACGTTATTTTTCTTGCTTTCTTTTTATGCAATGTGGATGCCTGTGTGTGCATATTGCTAGGGTTGTAAAAAAAAAAAAAAGAAATAGAGGGGTTCACCAACATGATTAATCAGTCTCTACCCGTTACAGTCCTGGGAAAATTGATGTACACAAAAGGCAAAAGACTTAATTCATAAGTAAATGGAGTCATAAATAAGGGTGCGAGTGTGTGTAAGGCAGGGTTGGGGCACAGAGCACAAAATTTACTTCCACAGAACATTGTGGGAAAGAAGGACAGAGGCAATAAATATGTATTACTGTGGAGGCACTATGATACAGGCCAGGAAAAAAAAAAAAAAAACTCCCAACATCCCTTTGGATGCCCACAAAGGCAAACAGATGCTAAAGACACTCATTCAAAAGCACATATGAACGCTTTCACACACTCTGCTGTGAGTCAGCAAAGTGAGACAAGCAACCTTTTCAGATTTCTTTCTCACTTGCTATGTTTCCATCCCTCTATTTCTATGTTATGCAGATTTTGACATATGGGATTTAAGAGACTTGATGGAAACAGAAAAAACAAATTGCTTGAGCTTTGTCGATTAATAGGATTGAAATAAATGACAATAAAAGAGAATGGAATATAGTTATGACTGATTAGGCAGAAGATGCCTGACATGAAATTAAATGTACCTCACTGAAGAAAGATGGCAGGATGGTGATATTAAAATGTAACAGAGCAGTACCTATGCTGTCTTTTCTTGTTTGCAAATGCATTTTTTCTCCACAATATGACAATGACTAGCAATATGATTTTTGCAACAGCGAGTGGCCAAGTGGTAAAGGACTAGGACCCTCCCAAATCGGAAGATAGTAGGTTCGAATCCCAGACCAGAATGTTATCCCGATGTACCCTTGAGCAAGGTACCATCCCCATCACTGCTTCCCGGGTGCCGGATATGTCAGCCCACCTGCTACACTGTGTGTGATGGGCTTGATGAAACATTTTTGTGTGGTACACTGTGTGCTGTGCTGCGTAATCGCAATGACAAATAGTCACTTTCACATTCATGAATTTACAAAACACCAATTATGAACATCCCACTTTTACAAATTACACCAATTTGTAAACCATTCATAATTTTAAACACAGTGTACAACAACATCATCAGATTTTCGCTAAAGTCTTCAAAATAAATCAAGAGCACCCAGGTAAACATACTGCGCTTCTTTTATACAACTGAAACATATCAACATGTCAGTCATGTGCCCATCCAGTTGTACCTCTTGAATGTATGCGAAAGAAGGGCATCAGTAGTTTATTCAGTGAGGTTAAACACAGAAAGGGGTCAGTTTGAATCCAAAAGTAGTTGAAGGGTAACCCAAACAGAATTTGGTGGGACGACCTGAAGCATATGATTTCTGTGAGGAAACCCAGCAACATCCCAGAATTGCAGATGTCCCCTAAGGAGGAATGGCTTAAATGCTTGCCGATGACCAGGACTGATAAATGGTTACCAGAAACTTCCAGATACTGCATCACAAAAGGGATCACGTCAGATAATGAAAGAAGAGATTCACACACTCTTTGCCACTCACAGATATGTATTATCCAATAAATAAATAATTACATGTGTCTCAAATGGGAAATCTAGCTCTCTTTAGCTAGTTTTAGAGCTTAAATATCTCTGAAGTATCTCCCATCCTTCGTTTTTTGGCTACGGACTTTCAAGTAAAAGAAGGTCTTGTGCTAAAGCAAAAGAAATGGCAGGTTTTATAGCAGTTGTCATCAGCAAATACTTCACTTACTCTCATCTGTCCGGCTAAGCAATATATAAATAAGCACAATATGATTTCATAGGATCTTATTTGAACTCAATGGAGAGAGGTAGAGAGAGAGAGAGAGAGAGAGAGAGAGAGAGAGAGAGAGAGAGAGAGAGAGAAAGAGAGAGAGAGAGGGAGAGGGAGAGAGAGAGAGAGCGAGAGAGAGAGAGAGCGAGCGAGTACAAACAGTAATCTATTCATTTCATTTCTAATTCTCAGTAAGCGAGAGAAAACTCGGGCCTCATTACACACATTTACTCTTTTATTGCATCCAGCTTCCCTTTCTAATAGCATTGTAATCATATTACAGGACTGTTCAGGGGAGAAGATCGTAAATTCACATAAAGAACGTTCACACAAACAAATACACACAATAAAACATTCACATATAAGTGCTTCCCTTACATACAAATGAGGGAGTGAGGAACCTTGCAAACCCTTGTCCACTAATCCAGTCATGTGCCTCCCACCACTGCTTTCTCCAATGGCCAGATAGTTAGTTGAGATTTACAGAGGTTGGCAAAAAACAGTATTTACTCTGATCCATCAAAGCATGGTTTTCCATTGGGTCTCCTTTCCAACCAGACTAGTGTCAATTAGCGATAACGATGCAGTTTAAATCGGAAACGCAGCTTTACACCATGGGTCTAAATTACAACCTAAAACAGGCTGAAACTGGACTCACTTGAACATTTTGTAAAGCTTCTCGATGCTTGGGAATGCATCAACAAGTGAAAGTGACTCATCATAATTGTGAAACACAGCATAGCACAGAGTGAAATATAACCTCTGCATTTCACCCATACACACTCATGCACCAGGGCCAGCTATTTAAAGCATCTGGAGAGCAGTGATGGGGACAGTAACCTGCTCAAGGGTACCTCAGGGCAACCTTCTGGTCTAGGATTTGAGCCCATGACTTTCCGGTCCTGGAACCGATCCAAGTCCCTAACCATTAGGTCACCGCTGCCCCTCTTTGAAATATGGGTATAAATATAAACCTGTTTTAGTCCATTTCTTCAACAATTATCTGTTGATACTGAGACAGTTCCAATCAATATTAATGTAGTTTTTATTCATTTATAATGTACTTTTCATTCATTAATTTATTGTTTAGTCTTAGAAAAAACACATGAGCTCCTATTTCTACAGCAACAGCATAAGCCTGAGGACGGTTAAAGTTGGCTGGTCTTAGTCAGTTACCTTGTAGCCCAGCAATAACATGTCTCTGGGAGAAAAATGGCACAAAAGCTCACTAATATATGCACTGCCCAACGTGTATGGCTGTTTGGCTGGTGCAGGCAGGTCTGGGCATAGTGTTAGGAGAACATTTCACATCCCGTCCCTCTCAGGCCTGAAAATCAGCTCTGCATGTAGCCACCCACCCACCACACAACAGCGCTGCACTAATCCCCAGCCAACACAGGCACACACTCACCCACTAGCGGACAGCTATCACTCTCCCTCTCCTCCATTTGATTTCTCACTCTCAAACACATATACACATACGCCAACGTGTTCGCTGCTTCGCTTTTCTATCCTCTTTCTGATTTCCAGCAGCTCACATTTGAGATCTTCTCCCTCTCTCAACTTTCCTTACTTAATCTAATCTCTAGTTCTAGTTTAAGTGACAAGGGGTCTTGATTTAAACCTTTTTCGGACTCAAAGCCATGTCATATGCACTCCCAACACCACAACCATGGACTCAATTAGCTAATGTTCCTTGGGTGTGTTCGGAGATTAAGGGTGGACTTGGACATAGTGCCTCCACAGCAACTCAACTGCAACAAGAGTGCAGTTGAAGTCTTTTTTAAGACACACGCATGGACCATTGTTTTGGCCTCCGTGCCGCAGGGTAGCCTAGAAGCGCTTATGGAAGGTTTTATGCAAGATAACGTTATGAGATCATGCACATCTTTGCCTGACTTGCCATTATTTTCTATTAGACTCATGCTGTTTAAGATGACTCAATACATTTGATTTTTGGAGGGGAGGGTTATGTGTACAAGGCTAGACACAGAGTTTAAGAGCATGTGTGTGTGTGCGTGTGTGTGTGTATTGACTCAAAGAAGATTATCCAGCAATTCACGTCTCAGTAATAGCCTCATTATTCATGGATGAGTCCACTCCATACTGAGGACACAAAGTGCAGAAGTGTCGCAACATCACTGGCTACCTGTGTGTGTATCTTTACGAGGACGGGGAAGCGAGCGTCAGTTTCCGACGTTTAGCTACTATTAAACTTTGGGAATCTCTCACACTTAAACAAAGCCTTTTATTAGACTCAATTCCTGTGATAAACAGTGATTAGACACTTCAGATTGGAGCTGTTTAGTTCCTGGAAACTCCCATGGCCTGAAACCAAAGGCCACTGTCAGTGCTTATCTGACATTCTTCAGACCTCACACACTCACACCTTCATTGCATACTAATTCATGCATGAATACATGCAAATTTAGTCCTGGACAGGGTTCCCACTGGTCAAGAAATATGTCATTTTGAAAAGAGCATGTTTAATCTTCAGTTGCTATTCATCAAAACATAATATATTTTTCTTCACAGTGTTATTTCAGTAGTATCTGTCTGTAGAATTGGTTTTACAACAAGTTTCAGGGCAGGACAGTGGAAGGGGAGACTGGTGCAGCTTGTCACATGGAGAAGTTGTCACATTGTTAATATTTCCAAAATCAGATTACTTAAATTAGATCACATTATCAGTGTTAAATAGAAGTGAAGGTTTGTGCATCTGCTCGGTTTGATTACCTTTTGTTAAAGGCAGACTAGGAGAGGTGCGCAGATTTATTCATTATTACATTCAGAAGTAAAAACTGGACCCCCTTTTTTTTTTTTGGTAACGCGTTCTTCTAAATAACTTTACCAACTTTACAATAAGACTTAGAAGGGGAGAGAATTAAATATCTTGATTTACTTTTACTAATGTGCAGCCCTAAGCTAACCTTACAATGAAAAAAATATAAAGAAGCATGGCAGCTTGGGGCAACAGTTTAGGGTCTTAAGGAAGGTTGTCATAAGTTCGCAGTGTACTTTGGGGGCTTCCTGAAAGATCTAATGCTTTTCTTTTTTTAAAAACAGTTTGAAATTATTTTACAGTTTTTTGTATTTGAGATGGTTCAAATTAATCTTACCATGCTTCAGGACTGAACCAGCAATGGAAGATTAATAAAGTTCAATGATTTAACAAGCTTTAATTTTCCCCTGGTGCTGCAATTAATTTTGAAACAGTTTGACATTTTACCCTAAATAGTGTGACAACTAACCCACTAATGGGGCGATCTGTCACAAGTGCACACTCTGTTTAAATGCTTTAAAGTCTTTTGTGAAGAAAAACTAACAAATACAAAAGATATGTATGAGATGTCTTTCATTTTCCAAAATCTCTGGGCTTTATTTGTTATGCTGTAGGCTTGTTTGATATTTAACTGAGATATTTATGATGTAGGTAAAAATCACTTGCCAGGTCAATCAAGCAGATCTTTTGAGGGCAGTCACTTCAGTTCAGTGATATTTTTCAAACTCTCTTTCATATCCAAACACATCCAAACACAAAACACAAGTTTAATCTAGTTAATCACACTATTCATTGATTATCTTTGTAGTTAAATGTGCAAAGCAGAGGCAAATTGGGTGTATGGGATAAAGTAAGTAAAACCAGAGCTTTCATGTTTTAAAGAGAAAAAACATAAGGTAAAGAAGGTCTATTACCTTTTAAGGAGTCTGTTGTGTTTCGTAAAAGTCACCACTGATGAGAGGAATCCTTTCTGAGACCTTCTTTCAAGGCTGTGCCCCAGTACACAGACTTCTAAACTTATAGACACCATCTATCAGAGTAAAGGAAGCCGGCAAAAATACAAAACACTATTGTAGCAACAATAAAAACCCCAAATCAAGCAATGAAAAACTTTAAAAGCATCTGAAGGAAAATATGAGCTAATTATCAGAACTCTTATCAGACTAGCAGCAGGAGAAACAGTGTACCAGAATAAAATAAAAGCTTGCATATGATTTATTCCGTAGTCTGACCCCCAGGGGAAAGCCTAATGGCTAAATCAGCCTGGTGCAGTCACCCTAATTTCTCAGTGAGCATCCTTGATTTTTATTCCATTATTCAGAGTCCTCAGCAGTGATGAGATTCATCGAGCCGAGCGCCCGCTGCAGTGTCATGTGGCCTCTTCAACCTAAACTCTCTCTTACACACTGGTGAGGGGAAGTTTCCCAGAATCTCTGAAGAAAGTGGGCCGAGGCCTAGAGCAGCACACAAGACTAATTAAAGAGTCAGGAGAAAGTTAGGAGATAGATAGATAGATAGAGAGAGAGAGAGAGAGAGAGAGAGAGAGAGAGAGAGGGAGGGAGCGAGAGGGAGAGAGAGAGAGGGGAAGTGAGAGAGTGAGAGTGTCTCCTGATCAGATGTAAAGTGCTATTAAAATTGAAAGTGCAAGAGAGTTGCGGAGAGGCTCTGTGGAGCAAAGCTGCAGTTATGTGGAGCTCAGGGTGTTTGTGTGATTGACCGCTGCTCAACCAAAAACCCCTAAGCTTGAGGGAGAAGACCTGGGGACCCCTACCCTTCCCATAGCTCAGCATATTTGCTGCATATTTTTCATCACCTGTAAAGATTTCTAATTCCATCATGACCCTCCCACATCCCTGGGCAAGATTTAAAAAAATACTTAAAAATAAAAATAAAGCTTAATTAACTGGAAAAAATATAACTACGGAAGATAATGTCTGGAGTCTTCCATGAACGAACCTTAGAAATAATTTCAATAACTTAAAAAGCAATAACTAAATAATTGTACAAAATGTTCTCTCAAGCAGAATGGCAATAATAATAATAATAACAATAATAATATAATTATGATAATAATAATGATGATGATAATAATAATAATAACTGGAAATGTATTATAATAATGGTCATAATAATTGAATATTAATAATAGAAATAATTGACTAATAATATT